>JAQFZE010001654.1:0-17073 GCA_034695245.1 Dicyrtomina saundersi | reverse complement strand
AGGGGGCAATGATCGTAAGTGTGTGCTTAAAGTACTGATTGTGAGGGAACTAGAGAAAGATAGTAAATTTTCAGTTCCTTTATTTTCGGCCATCTGCTAATACATAGTTGTCCGTATAGAATCCCAAATTTGATCCGCCTACCTATAGATAGGTAGGTACATATCAACATTTTGCGAGAACATAAATGCAAATTATTTACAGAATAGATAAGAGAATGTCTGACCAAACGGTAAGGAAAAGTCCTATTAGGACCCAAGACCTAAGAGTTATTCTTATAGGAGGGGCGACGAGGATAGCAATGACCAGTTTACATTTCCCAGGCATTCCAATATAAACCCAATTTTTGTGTACATTCGGGTCAAATAGTTATCTTCAGTTCGTGTCAAGGACACATGTATCTCGAATGTATTCCATGTATCTAAGCAATTTGGACTGCCATTGAACTAAAAATTTAAACAAGTAGGATATTTTTATTTTGGAAACCTTTAAAGTGTAAACGTTGTCTGGAGGTTTTGTTAAGTAATAGACAATGAAACGATCGTCACTAATCCTTCCAGCTTATAATACGCCTTCGACTGGAAACAAACCTATGCATTGTGATAGTGATAATGATACGAGATGTACTCATTCCAGCCCGTGTCATCCCTTCCCCGTGAAACTTGATGTTCATTTGGATTGGAATTCCAACAAGAGGATTGTATATATCGGTAGTCCCGATCCCACGTAGTTTCATTAAACTCTACTCTTCCCGCCTATTCCAAACCGAACTCCGTGGATGGAAGTAGTAAAAATGTAAATTCTTACACTTGGCAGGAAATCAATAGGAAATTTATGCATATTGCTCTTGGGTTTTCTATTGTTGATACTCTTGGAAATTCTCAGTACAAATAATTTAACCCATCACTACACATTCCAATTCCAATGCTTACGTAACGGACTTGAATTGGGAAGTAGATACTCAGGTGAAGTTCGCGAGTCCCATTCCAACAACTTAAGTCTAATCATCAATGAATTATTGGGAGGATGTGAAACAAAACTCTACAGTGTGTACAGGAGCATTCCCCCCAATTTCCCTCTACTACTTTAGATTGAGAATACTTTCTCTTTCCCTCCACTTTCACTTACAACTATCGTTGATGGACGAGAAGGAGCTCCCCAGAGGAGTAAGGTGCGTAGTATAGGAGAGCTGTAACCGAGCGACAGAAACTCTTTTAGTCTTCAAATCCGGGGCATTTGTTCATACTCATAATTGGCAAGTCATCTCCGTCTCTCTGGTTTCCGTAAGTATTTTTTTTTAAATATTTTTGACAATAGTAGGAGGAATTTTGAAAATAACCAGTTATTTTTGTCAAAGTAACACTTGTCGTGAGACACATCATAAATACAAATAAATTAATGTTGTGTAAATGGAAAAGCTGATTCTTAGATATTTAAAAGGAATGAAAAGAAAACGTTTTATTGCCCATTTAGTTGCATCGTCGACCTCAAGTTATGCATCTCCAGTTTCTCCAGCACATTAAATTGAGACCCAATAAGAGGATCCAGTAATGCAATGACCAGTACTCAGTACATACCAAGCCATATGCACTCTAATACAATGATACTACTCTACACCATATAATACAGTCAAGTTTAAGAGCCCTCGACCCTCGAGCTCTATCTCAAGATTGTTTCAGGTGGAATTTGATAGGAAGTTAGGAAAGCGTATTATTGGATAGGGATAACTACATGAGCAAGAGCACTATGTAAGGTAGGGCCATTCAAAATCCAAACTTTAGTGTGTGCAGTACGGCATGGAGTATATGGCACTCATTTTGAGTATCTAGCTTTATCGCTCTGGACCGTTTGAATTTCGATGAAGTGAATGTTAGGGGAAAAGTGTCACAGATAAGTGATAAGATTTTTTAAAATAATCCAAAAGAGACAAGGAATGAGTTTGTCGACTGTCCAAAGGCGGCCAAGCCAGTAGTGGACGGAGGAGCGAAGCAGGAGTTGTTTAAAATGTAGAGAATGAATTGAATGAAGTAGTTATAGGACGTTAGGGTTTTGGGAGTTTAGTAGTGGAGTAGATTACGACATACATATCGGGATGGGAGTGGGAGGCGGGTGGGGGGGGGGAGAGGGAATGGACTCAGAGTAGCTAAGTATGGAAATGCATTTTACATGACCGGTGAATTATTGAGGTGGTGACCCATTCGGAGCTAGGGAAGGGAGGGTTTGTAAGGTAGGGAAAGTACGCGGGGACAATGCACCACGGATGGAGTATAGGTAGGTACCTAGTATGAATGAGTGGCAGAGCGGCTGGAGAAGAGCCACGGATAGTTGGAGTTCTGGAAAACTGGATAAGATCGCTCCCCGCATAATATTTATGACTATTTGATAAGAGTCATTCGTGTGTGTGAGGGAGGAAATCTTTCTATTATTTTTCCCCTCGATTGAATTACTTGTGTCACAGCTACCTAAGCCTCTGGCACTCTTCTTTTTTCTCCTTCAAAGTTCTATTCCCAACTTCCTTCCTTCCTTTCTCCATTTCTTCCACGTCCATTCCATCCATAATACTTACCTACACATACTTTTAGGACTTTAACGACAGGGCCCGCCGCCACCACCAAAACCAAGTCCAAGAACAGCAGACGATGGCTGGCTAAAAGGCTATAAGGTACTACATACAACAGTACAGTGCTCGTCAGATAAAACTTGATGGGGAAAGCTATCAAAAGCATTTTCCTTCTAGTAAATACTATGTACATGTCTAATCAGGTATTTACGTGACGTTCATGACATTGAATTTATTCCATATGAGAATGTCTATATTCTCCCTCATATTTCTCCTCCTAAAATTTCCCTTTTTCGCTAGTACTTCATTATTTCAGGTTCACTTCCTGAGTGTCCCACACACCTACATGTATGTACGTAGTGTGTAGTTACTTTTTTTTCTCATACACCACGGCGCCTTGAGAGTGACTTATTATTTGAGCCATTTTAAAACTTTCACAACTTTCACTGGGTTAATGTGACAATTTGAAAACTTAGTATTTTACACTTATCAAGATTATGAACCTCACAACCTACACTTACACTTGAACAAAACATGGGCCTTGGCTTTGGCAAAAGAAGGAGTGAAACAAGACTGCTCTGCCCTACTACTACTACTACACATATAGGCGTAGGTAATTATATAGGTATCCATCCAAATTTATGATATGAGACATTTTATATTTTAGACTTTTATTCTCTCAAACAAATGGAAACTTTCCAGGATTTACAAGCTAAATGCATGCCAAGAATAGTAACCTACCTACCTACATATGTACATTTGATTGAAATTTGTATTTACCGTAAAAGCTCGAATAAGCGCTGAGTTGCAAGAAAATGTCGGGCTGTCACTCCAAAAAATGTAATAAGTGCCCGGGTGCATATTCGAGTATTTACGGTACATTGTGTGGTACATGTGTACCTAAATACCTACCTACGTAGGTATATGTATTTATATTTTTTATGTGATGTTTTCCGAGAAATAAATTCAATCAAAATTTCCTTGACTCTCGTCCTATAATGGAGTTCTTTGATGATTTCTAAAGTCATTTCCAATTTGAGTCTGGCAAATTCTCAACGTTGACAGGACAAATAATTCCAATTTAGGATCGGTACAGTTTTATAATGAGCTGCGGGATACATACCTAATAATGACAACTTTGGTTACAAGGGAGCCGTTTATAAGGAAAAATCACTAAAAAGGACAGATTTAACATATTTAGTTGACCAGCTATGCTTGCAATGTTAAAATTTTCCAGATATATGTAAGTGCAGCAATATAACGGAAACCCAATTTTAAGGGACGGCTGATTTCTTACCATTTTTTGACTGGAAACTTTACTGCTTGGTTCAGTTTAAAATGTTGGCGAAGCATAAGCGGAATTAAGCAATAAAGTGAAAAATAAATCCCAGACGCATGGCTGGAAGGAACGAATGTCAAGAAACAAAAAGTATGTTTCCGACCTGATGTTGATAAACCATGTTTAAATGGTTTGCACAGAAAATACTTCACGGTGGGAATGTGTATGGCACGGCTCTTCAGTTTAAAGCCGTGGGGCTTTGCTACCTTACTCAATAAAAGAGAAAATGACAGAAAAAGTAATTTATTGTCAACAACATTATCCAATGTGACGGATCAAAAGAAGATGCTGACGAAGAAACTATGAAAGAAAAATCCACGTCAAAGCCAAGTGATTCTCAAGTTTTAGACATGATACAGAAGATGATACATACTTCATCAATATCATGGAAATACGGACGAAACTGCGTTTTCGAATCCATAATCCTCCATAATACTTTAAGTTTATGTGCGTAAATAAAACCAAAAAAACTTCATTAACTGACTTTTTTAAAGAACGTAAAAAAAAATCTGCCCATGGACAATGCGATGCTGTAAATATCTTAATCTTGGCCATGTTTTTTACTAAAAATAAAATCTTTAATTGCATAAGTACAATCCAAGTGCACTTACACGGTAAATCCCTTAAATAGGTGTAGCTGAGGTGGATAAAAATTCCCGATTTATTCAATTTAGAGAATTTAGTGTGCACTTCATTCATTTCAGTTTGACTGAACAATTTAGGATTTAATTTATATAGACTTTTTCTAAAAAAAAAGGCTGGGACCTAGGTGTCTATACAAATTATATGAGAGCGTTGAAGGTGGATTGTAGGTTGTATGTATGCAGTGTAGGTATTTCCATTTAGCACCCTTTGCCACTTCTATCAAGTAACATGGTAATAATATAATAAATCGCTTCATTGCCTCTTTTCACCCAGCCGTCGACAGTAATTCCATCAGAAAGATCAGTGGCTCTCATACAAGAGTGTGGGCTTTGCTCCTAGGTCTTCGGATATACTCTGACTGTACCGGGACCGGGACCGGGACCGACACTATGGAACTATCTGTCATTTCCAGGCTATATTTTAGTTGGGAGAAGACCAGACAAGTATGTACCTACCTACGTATTTATTAGGTGTATAGTAGGAAATAGTAAAACTAGGGATTGCATGTGAAAGAAAGAAGACATTTGAAATCTGAATTTCATTGGCAGGTGGTCGGGAGCTCTCCTTGGGTAACAATAGTTTAAAAGGTAGGACGACATCCTTTTCAGTTCTAATTTGTGTGAGGAAAAAGAGCTCTTTTCACTCCCATTACTCGTCCTTCTCCCTCCTTTACGAAATACCTCTATTTCCGGGAAATAAAATAAATTGCTACACCTCAGACGAAATGACACTGTCAAAGCCCATCACGGCAAATTGGGCCTTGACTCCCTTCACGAGGCGAAGGCAAAGGCGAAGGCGAAGAAGGAGTTTTTTAAGCATTTTCTTCTCCGCGTCCATCAGCCAAAAAACTTAAAATGTATAGTTCCTGACTGAGAGTCTGAGAGTAGGTGCGGTGGAGGGTCTCTACTTTCTAAGTTTCCATTCTATTTTAACACTCTTTTTTCTCTAACTAAATTCACGCCCAGACATCCTTTCTCTACCTCTAAATTCCGTTTCCTTTGATATCTGTATATTCCCTCACTCAATAATACTCTGCTACATAGAGTCTTTGTAAGTTTTTGAATCCGAGTAATATTCTGGCTCAGGTCCTGACTCTGTGATTCGGGTTTTGTCTTCGATAAAAAAGAGTTATAATCTGGAAATGAAAAAATTTGAATCAAAAGATAAAACTAGGACAGCCAGTAAAACATTCAGTGTTTTCTCTCTTTCACTCTGTGTGGTCTACATTATACTGTGACTGAGACTGTTAGGGAAAGGAGAACCCGGTGCGGGTCCCCCGGAAAAGAGAAATAAACCAGGTTTATTTTTTTCTTTTCAATAAACACAAATATCAATTGCAATAAGCATGTATAGGTACCTACCTACATTATATAGTCTAATGGCCAATCCCCAGCTCACCTTTTAGGAGCAGTTCCCTATCCTTTCCCTAATCTTTCTTTGACCGTATAAAGTTAAGATACTTGGCCGGTCTTTCTCTACATGTATATCTACCTAATCCCAGGCATCTATGTGGGAGAAATTTAGAAATTTATGGAGATCCAAGATTAAGCGCCAGACCATGAGAAAGCTAAATAAAGTGTTATAAATACCTCACAGCATTTTTGGTTTATTTGTATTTTTTATGCTTGTGCATTTTTTGTTTTGTTCGCTGGTGGTGGGGATTTGGGGATACGACCCCTACGTTTGCACTGTACTGTGGACGAGACTCGAAGTCGAATTTAATATGGACCGATTATGACATAAAACTATTGTTTTAGTAAGTTACCTCCTGGATCGGCGTACTTTATTGCTGTAAGATGTACTGTGAAGGGTGAAGGTAAGCAAGAGAAAAAAAAAGGAATAAAATGAAATTAACTATGGACATTGGACATTGCTTGATTCTTGGTACATGAAAAGAATTGAAACGTTGTGTGCGGACTCCACACACAGTCTCGCGAATGGTTTCTACTGATATTCCTTCGAGCGCTATATGTCACTGAGTGAGGTATGGTGTGCAGCGAAGAGGGTCTATAAAATTTCGATTTTAATCTCAACTCCTCCAACAAAACACCTGCATCCCACAATCCCACCCAATCCCAACTTTCTTTCTAAAACACGGACTCGACAAACCAAAGGAGAAGCGAGCCACAACTTCCAAACACGAAGCAAAGGCATGGGTCTTATCTCGCTTGACTCATTTGGGCATATTTAGGCATCTATCTGCAGATATCAAACTTTGACAGAGAAATTCTTTAAAAGAATGGGTAGGACAATTTATGTGCATGCAAATAATGCATTTCCATCAAAATCAAAAATCAACATCAATTTGTTTCGTTTGGCTGTGAACATGTTTGCCCATTGATCGATTCCAAGAATTCCTGTACAGTAAAGAGCAGATGTAGATTTCATGGGATTCAGATTGTACGTTTTCTACATTCCAGATTTCTACGAATCTCCTGGTGGCTGAGATGTGGGAGAACTGTAGCCGGCACAGGAGCCAGAGCCAGAACCAAAAGAAAAAGCTTCACATATCAGCAAGACTAAAAGTGAATTTTCCTTCCTGAACTTCGCTCCTCGTTTAACTCACAAGAGAAAAATGGAAGACTTTCTACGAGAGACATTAATTGATATTTGTGGGTCTCAAGTGACTTCACTCCGGACAGCTTTTGAATCTGTATCAAATGGCATGAATAATTGATTTAAATTTTACGTCCAGACAACTGTATTATTTCAAATGGTGTTCTATATGACACCTCGTTTAGATAAGAAGGGATGCTCGGGAACTAAAAATTCATTGTCACTCATTCCTCAACATGTACATATTTGTATGTAATTCACTTCCAGGAAAAAATCCTTTAATATTTCCCGTCTCATCTCGTGTAGCCGTGTAGCTCCCTTATTCCTTTCAACATCCCACCATATCTTATCTTCCCGAGCCCTACTTCCCTGTCCCTGTCGTGTAAAATATCAGTATCTAGTCCGTGGGGTTCGGGTAAAAGTGAAGGAAGTACCTACCTACCTACCTACAGACAGTATGCACCTATCATCCTGACTAGCGACTAGTGAGTTACACGGGGAGAAAAGGGCATTACGCCAAGGACGACAAAAGCCCGGCTCTCTCTCTCTCTCAATGCTCAGTATATGTGTAGAAGCAATAAAACTAACCATGGGATTTAACTCTGCTCCTCAGCTCATTTTGAGTTTTGAGACGACAGGAATTTCTACATGGAGGCAGGCTACACAAGAATAAGATCCAATTACATATAAATTGATAAGATCCACTGGGAAATACGATACAGCCACTCCTACCTTCCCTCACAACCTACCTGCCTATGTAAATCATTGTTGTAACTCCCCCACACACACATATAGAACACATACACACACACTCCCATGGCCATGACATACCCAGTTGGAACTTTGGGAGTCTATCATCCCAAAAATACATGTCCACTATTACCTCCAGAGCCAACCATGTACGAGAGGAGCCATGAACATGGTTTATGCCGGAGAAATTACACATATCTACATTCTACCAACGTGGGGAACTACCTCCCTCCTGCCTCTATTTCTCCATTTTATGCAACACGTAGTGTAGGGTAAATCACATATTACTTACTCCCTGATGTTATTCATGAGACTCCTTTATGGTAATGATACACTCAAGTCAATTTTGGGAAATCTAAAGTTCCTGTTCCAGCTCCAGTTCAAGTTCGTCGGGCCTTCCTTCTTTCTTCAGCTTCCTTCCCTCTCCATTCCACCCCCATACGCCGTCACTATATTGCTCATTTTCATTTTGGGCTGGAGGAGCAGCCGTAGGAGTGTTGTTCCTCCAGAGACAGAGACATCCCGTGTACAAGAAGCTCCAGGAATTAATGACAGCCACTACACGACATGTACAAGGGAAGGGGAACATGGAAATTTAAATACAGAGGAGAAGGCATCTGAATAAAGAAGCGGAATTTCTGTTGAAGGAGGCATGACACATAATTGACATCATCGTCTTTTATTATTCAAGTAATATCCACTTACGATAATATCAGAAATTAGCAGGACTAGAATCCATGTTTAGTTTATAGTAATAATACCCTATATAGTTACACTCCTCCCCTCCCATATAGTTTCTTTTTATATAGATAGCAACGTCAACGTCCTGTGTCGGAGCATCCATAGTTGAGTTTTACGTAATTATTAATTGTTTTCCCTGGGTGTAGATTCTGTAGATTATTGGCCAAACTTATGATTATCCATGAAAAAAAGGAGTAATGTCTTTTTTCGTTTTCTTACTGTCATATAACTTATTACACGTAGAGAGGTACACGTGGAAACGTTCCGGCTGGAGTTTCACTTGATTATACTTTAAAACCTATGTTTTTGTTTACATAATAATATATATGTATTCTAGAATCCAACTAGCATAGAGGTACTGCGTATGGCGTATATGCAATGTATTAAAATGAGTTTCATTGTCACTGCTTATTGTTCAAGGGAGTCTTGATCCCGGTAATTTAAAAGCTGATGATGAAAGGCCGACAGCAAATGGGTACATTGAATTATATTTTGGTAATATAGTATTGCATAATAGTATGTATAGGTAGTTATAATCTGGGGCTAATCACAATAATATAAATATACATTATGCAAGTAGACTCGGAGGTAAAAAGATTGTACAGACGTTCACTTATAATTTTAATTGGCGGGTTAAATGTGTTTTATTCACTTTGTTCCCTCCTCCATATGTAGTGAAGCAGCCCCTTGCGCTGTCCGAGTTGTTTTGTGAGAAAGTCAATGAAGAAAGGCTGATAGAAATGTAGTAAAATATTCTGTCATGACACAGTGTCGGTCGTCCGATGTCTGTACAGTTCCAAGTCACACCACTCACTCCATCTTATTCATCAAAAATAGAAGGAATGGAGAGTTTAAAATAATGAGTGTTCTTCTACACGTCCAAGTAGTATTTATATATATGTTTATTTATAATGGTGGAGTAATCCGTATCCGGAATCACGAAATCACGACAACGACGACAACGACGACGACGACTGTGAAATGTGAAAAATAATATGAAGGCCACACGGTGAGGACTGCTTGAAGCTTGAGAGTTTGTATCTGGAGAAACAATTTAAGTTTCCAGAGGAAATGTTCCAGTTCCAGTTTCTTCTTGTCAACATTCCTCTGCTCCTTTATGCAACTTCCATGTTTCTCGGATTGGATTTCAATTGACTGGACTCACTCCTTCGGCAGGGCGCTGTCACTCTTACCTCGTGCATAAACTCGGAGACCAGCCGCGGCTTTATTTCCCAAAACACGGTCCAAGAGGGATTGCTTCGTTTTCCGTCTTGCCGCTTGCACTTCTCGACAAACCTGAGGAGAATCAAATAGCACAAGAAAACAAAAGAGCGAATATGTGACCTGTATATAGACACCTCTCAAAGTCTTCTATGCATAATACATAATGTGTAAATGGGGCTAATCCGACGGGGCGTGAGGAGAGAGACTCTCACTTGGTTGGGTCATGTGAGGGAAATCATGCCACACACATCACAAAGATGCAACACCACCGGGTCCGGGACAACGTCACTACCTCCTATATTATATTGAATGCTTGCTTACTTACTTTGACAGAGAAACCAGATCTATGTTATTTACCTCATCCTGCTGAGTGAGCTATGAGGTCTTGCAGCCTGCCCTCTTTTTACACTTTGAGAGACGAGAGAGCTACTGAAAAGGTAAAAGTTTATCACACAAGCACCTGCCCTACCTTTGACTGTGTTGTAGACCCAATAATATAAAGAGCAACTTCAGACGTAGAAATCTCCTTGTGTACCCCTTTGTTGAGCTCTCAAATTCAGTCAAAATTTACTTTCCCAACGTCGACATCTGAGCACCTTGGCTTTTATACAGCTGTCAATATCTTTGGAAAATATTCACGATCCACAAATTCCACATAGAATTATTTCCACTGTGTACATACAGGTAGGTAGGTATATCTGTATAGAAAGTTTTTTCCCTTGCTTTGCTTTGTTTGTTTTTTTGTAGATATCAGCCAGATATATTTTGGTGGTGGGGGACATTAAGGAAGGTTGACTATGAAATTAACACTCGGCCCTCGTTCGTAATGTTCTGAGGCTGGCAGGACTCAAGTTTACGAATGTGTTATTGTTTGTGAGTTGATTGAAGGGAAAGGGAAAGGGAGTCCTATCCTATGTATGTATAGGGTCCTACACGGGTTTTGACACGGGATTTGAGACTACATGACTAATCTGGACTGTGGAATGGTTGGACGGTGGATGTATACAATAAAAGTCAGACAGTAAAACTGGATGTGAGAAGCGTAAATAGACCCGTAAAAGAGATTAGCGAGTTGTGAGGTGAGCGGAGACATTTTAGTAGTTGTTTCCCTGGTTTATGTCCAGTGGAAATCACAATGTGGGTCCCACTATAACGTTGTCATTCCCTATACCCACACCACCGCGGACTCATTAAAACCAAAGACTCGAAAACAAAAGCCAGGGGGATTTCCCCATAAACTCACCTCATGAAAAACTTCAGCAACTTGAGCTACCTGCTCCGAGGCTGCAACTTCCGCAAATGAGCAGTCTAAATCTTTGGCCAGGATCTCTCCTGTAAAGCAATCACATTAATTCTCATATACATTACCGTCCTCAGTTGTTCCCATGGACAGGGCGGCGGAGGAGAGAGAGAGAGAGAGGGAGAGGCGAGAAAAAAACTTATTTATTCAGGTTCAGTGGAGGAAATTTATGCTTCATTCCGTACATGAGACATGGAGACAAGGGGTAGTAAGTTATCATTTCTCCGATGAGGATCATTCCAGCGTCGGAAGTGTTGTGGAAATGACTTTGGTTGGACGATAAAGACAGAGACAAGCGTCGAGGAAATTGGGCCTTGTTCTAACGTAAGTCACGATCCTCTTTATAGAATTAAAGTAATTCTACAAATGAACTCGTGGAAAAGTTTATACTAGTGGGTGCTAAGTCCCCAGACACACGCCCAACTCTTTCTTCTTTCCCTCCACATTTACGTCAAGTGTTAGCTACTTTTAGTTGGGAACTTGGAAAACTTTCCAGGCGCATTACACTTTTCCTTTTTTCCATCGTCTCCGCATCCACATCCACATCCACTGACCCTCGGCTCTACTTTCGCGGGGTCTGGGGACTCTACATATATATACTTATACGGGACCATCAAGACATAGAGAATATAGGTAATTGCAATAGGTGGACGGACGGAGGAGGTAATATCTCAAAACACTTTTTACCTGCATCACATCTGGGTGGCTATAGCTATTAAGGGAACTCTCTATCTCTCCGTCCAAGATATGAAGAAGGGAGTGCGCGGGGAATGGGAAGAGAATTTTATGAGTAACGAGGGTGGAATGAGAGAAAGACTGAGAGAGAAAAATAAAATATATATGTATATAAAATAACCTTCTTCAGTGCTGATCTGTCGTAAATGCACCATATCACCTTTGTTAGCGACTAGGACCATGCTCGGCATAGGGTAGGTGTTACTGGAATCCCCACGCAGAGCCAGACTCCCGTTATTGCTTGAGCCCACCGAGAGAGTATTATTTGCTCCATTTCGAAACTCACTCAACTGCTGCTTCACTCGCTTAATGTAATTGAAGCTGGAGCGATCAGTTATTGAATACACGAGTACAAAACCATCCGCCCAATTTAGTGTCTCTGGTGAGACCAGCTCATTCCCCGTCTAAATAACATTCAATTCATCATTAGTATATTCCTCATCCCTCCACTCTCTCTCTCTCTCTCTCTCCAAATCAATCACATCAACATCTGGAGAGAGAGATCAAACAAACCTTTCCCACGATAACAGTTTAAATTGACTACTACTTCAACTCAGGAGCTGCCAACATCCAATAGCACTCGTATCATAATAAACTGTAGACACTACTACACTCCACTACACACGGACTCCGTCACAGTTTAAAAAAAATATAGCTATGTAATTTAAAAGGTGTATATGCTCTACATATTATACCACTACGCTATGCCATACCATGCTTCTATACTCAGCATCCGTACTCATTTCCTGGTCCTACCTATCTTGAAAGTTATACGCCAATATCTGTAATCTGTAGTGTCTTGTTGACAGCCGAGACATATGTTCCCTATGCAATCCACTACAATGTCCATGACATACATGCATAAAGCCCTCAGCTCGTATCTCTATCTTCACCGAGTCTAAAAATAATTATCGTTAGTCATCAAACAAAATTGCTCCATGAGCATTCTACGAGCCCTCCATCTCTCAATTACTTGGCTGAATAAAAATAAGTGATGCATTCTCTCTAGGGAAATGGCCGTGTCAACTAAATTTTTTAAAGAAAAAGCAAAAAAAAAAGCTGAGAGATAGACACACACACACACACACACACACAAATACCCGGAGAAAATTTTATTTTGTCAGTATTTGACGACGCAATAGACGCTCGATTATTGTCCTCTCTTTAACCATCCGTCCTTTCAAATTGAGATAGATGAGGAAAGACACATTAGACATTTTATCCATGCTATGAACAATAAGCCATCAAGTGTCCGCATCTTCCTACACAGTTTCCCATTTTCCTCCCATTTCTTTTTTTCCCTGCCATATACCTCCTCCTCCTCCCTTTCACTTAATACTTAATTTCAACTACAAATTTTAGCACTTTGCGTCACTCATCATCAGTCACTTAAAAGAAATAGGGAGAATGTTGGAATTTCTACTTTAGAGGTTCAAAGTTGAAGGGGATTTCTCATCTTTTTTTTTGAATAGCAGTTAGCGTATATATAGGTAATGGTAACGGTAAGAAGGGTTTAATTTAATACGCAATCCAATCCGCATCATTATCCAAGGTATTGATTTCAGAAATAACTAAATATACACTGACTGCACAACCACAGAGCTCAGCCTGCTTCATTTTTCACCAATCGCGCAATCAGCTATGTAGACTACAGCACCAGTCCCAGCCAAGAATAGTATTATTATAATTTTTTTTTTGTTTTTATACAAAACCTTGAGAGCGTTCAATTTTTACTTTTATGACGTCAATTTACATATATTGCCTGTGAAGAACCAAAATGACCCATATCCATTTGCAGCTAAAAACAATATCCACTATCTAGAAAAATATTGAAACATGTATTGAAAGCGTTTAAATAGAATATTTTGCACTTTTCAAAAACATGAAAATAGAACATTTTACACTTTTCAAAAAACATGAAAATTGAACATTTTACACTTTTCAAAAAACATTAAAATAGAACAATTTACACTTTTCAAAAACTTCTAAATAACATTTTATGCATTTTTCTATGACATAGCTCGTTTTGATTCTAGTTTAAATTGGATATGGGTCATTTTGGTTCTTCACCGACGATATGTATGTATTTATTACGAGTTTTGTAAGTTGACTGATGGGAGGATGGGAAATACTACAAGAGCTCTAACCTAATGGAAATGAAATGACAGGTATGCAGTTCAATGTGAGTACATTTATACAAGTTTGGAATTTAATAGTTTTTGGGTTATATTTGCATTGTCGTGGAGAGAAAGCAGAAGCAGAGACAGGGCATGAAGGGCGAAGGGGAAGAAGACGGAATGCATACAATTTTTTGTGGAGAAAAAAAACTACATCATATAAGCTGTATATCTCTGTTGCAAAACAGAACAGCATGGCCCTTTCATGCATTTATCGATCATCAAAACAATATACAGATGCACAAGGAGAGAAAGAGAGCACATTGACATGAGAGTATACTGTAGCGCTTAACCCGGAGTTGCCCCTGGTAAGGATCCCTTCCCGCTCACTTTCCATCCTGTAACGTTATCCTGGCTATTAGGGGTAACTCTCGGTTTGCGCTTCAATACCGGTAGCTATACCTACCTACACTACACAAGGTTGCGTCATGTCTCCAATTCCTCTTCCCTCTGGAATGTTTTCCCTTCCAAATTTTACAAACTTTTCTGAGCAGAGCATTTTTGGTTACGACGAAGAGAAGGAAATCACATCGTAACGTAAACGTACAGACACTTTCTCTCAAGTCTGAAGCATGTTTGCAAAAACAAAACTGAGACTGTAGTAGAAGATAAAATTTGGAAAGTATGTGAAGAGATAATGCTCTTAAATTGTACAGCGTCCTTGACACGACTTTAGAGAGAATTTGAAAGACTTATTCTCACAAGACAATAACAAGGCGAAGTGAAAAGAGTATATATAGGGACTCGCTCTGATAATCCTATATTCTCATTTTTTCAATACCAAATTCCAACTGACGTAGTAGGAAACACACATTTAGAATATACATTTCCATCAAGTCTTATTAGACCTGTGAAGAAAAAGGATTAGTAACTGCTCATTTCTTGCATTCCAAGTTTCCAAGTTAGTAGAACGATAAGATAAGGGAGACAAAACAATAGTTCCAGCTCCAGCTCCAGCTCCAGACTCTGCATCTTGTAACATTTTTTGTTTGGAATCTGCTTGGAAAATATATGTAGGCAAAGTAGGCTACTAGGGAAAATATAAATTGTAGAAGAATCAGAATTAGGGAGCTAATAGGACTTTAAGCCATTTAAACAGTCACGGGAGCGAGAGTGAGAATTTTAGCCGTGTCCCTACGAATTATTATGGAGGAAGCTATCAATATATATATCTAGGAATTAAACCATAACCTGGACTAGGACCAGGACCAGGAGCAGGACCAGGACCAGAACTAGCTCAGTATGATTATGATTATATCCGTAGATGTAGTAGTAGATTGTAGGTAGGCTGCTATTGGCTCAATATAAGAAGATTCATAATGCTCCCACTCATAAATCCTCTACACCATTTGGGAAGCTCTAAGAGCTTATTCCAGATGAATTTGATGAAATTCCATTCTAGATTAAATTCCAATGGCCAAATATTTTAAAAGTTAATTAGTATGGGCAGAAGGAGCAAATTGATATGAGAAAAGAAAACTATGCACAGGAATGAACATTGTTTTTCACTCAACCATCATTTCATTCAATCCGCAGAGCTTTCTCCATCTCCGTCTCCATCCTCCATATACATATAGCCCCTTTACATTTTCCAGGGCGTACTCATATCCGCATCGGCATTGGACATTTCCCCAGTCGGCCCAATCCCCAGCCCAACACAGTCCCATGCAAAACCTCTAATAGTAATAATAATAATAACCTCACTACTACTACTACTACTACTAACACTAACTTGTAGTCTAGGAGCAGGACCTCTTGTACCTAGGTATACCTCAACTACCAAGACCGCGAGTCTCTATCTCTCTCAACTCCTGCAGGAAAAATATCTTTGGGAAAACTTACTATCAATTCCATTCCTCCCATGTGCCTGTCAGTCTCAATGTAATGTCTTAAAAGGGATTTCCATGATTTCTTTATTACTATTACGTGGTATGTACGTAGGAGTCCAGCTTATATTTTTGTTGGTTCAGTTATTGGCAGTGGGACTGCACTGCTGCTCCTCGTTGCGTCGCTTACTTTCCCCCCTCCATGAGCTTCAAGTTTCCGCGACGAGTCAAGTGACAAGAGAGGAGGATTGTCAAGTGCACTCAGGGTTTTAGTTAATTATTCAATAATTATTGATTTTAATAAAAATGTCCCTTTATTTCAACTTGAGCATTAAACATTCATTTTTCACCTTTCTGTTATTTTGGAGTTGGATTTGGATTTGGATTTGGGTTTGGAGTTGTGGACGGAAATGACTCGCTATTTGCGCACAGTACTCCTCCGGTCCGATTCTGATTGTGAGCTGAAGTTTAATAAAGAATAATGAGCGGAGTACCTACCTACCTATACCTACTACCTAAATACCTACTGTAAATGTCAACATCAAAGTAGAATAATCAAGACTGACAACAAATTTAATTCGATTTTCTGGCTTTGTTTTACCTACTCGTTTTATGCAATAATTGTGAAATGGAGACCTATGAATGACATACACATGTGTCTATGTAATAATATATGAATATAAACGCCTCACTCAAACCATTACTATAATACTATATGCACTCCTCCAATTGCCCTATAAAAATAAAAACTGTCAAAAATTGGAGCACATGCACCAAAGTTTCTGTTTGACTGTAGTCAATCGGGTAAAATGGTATAAAGTTACTTTTCTGGGAAGAGGGGGGGGGGGGGGCTATGGACAAAAGAGAAATTCTCTTTCAACTCATATTTTCATATAACGGAAAATATTCCACTCACCGAATTGTCCACACTCCAAATGATCCAGACTCTCGGACTAATTTATTGACTGCAAATTACAATCCCAAAGTTTGTTCCAAATGAATGTCTCCTCTGTTTGTTCTTCTGACCTCCTGCAGTTTTTTGTGGATATGCTCTCCTTTTATTATGTTTTATGCTTGGCAGATATAATATAATAGAAAAACTGGGCTTTTGGGAGCATACAAGTCATACAAGGGAACTATATGTAAAGACATGGGAAGATAGTTCCACTCTCCACGTCAAGTTTTTACTGACCCGCACAATTTCTATACCCTTCAGATTTAT
>JAQFZE010001653.1:0-17076 GCA_034695245.1 Dicyrtomina saundersi | reverse complement strand
AGCTCTGGATATCGGCACCACTTTACGGCAATGCGTCGTTGGTGCGTTATCCTAGAGATTAATTAAGATGGTTGATTTGGCTAGTGACGGGGCATGGGGCTTGGGGAGCTCACAGTTGGAGGATTGGAGTGTTGGACATTCTTACGTGCGTGCACACCCAGGAGGATGATACACCAATTCACTATTTGACTGTGTGCCCTGCTTTTGTACTTGTGAGAAACCTCTATCTTGGGGGGTGTCTTATATCATTGGATATGTTGGGTCAGGCGTCGGTGACTCAGTTAGTGGCGTTTTCGAGCTCTACTGGCAGGCTTGCGATTTGATCTGGTTTCTTCTGCTATTTTTTTGAGGGGGAGTCTGCAATAGGCCATAATTATAAAGGCCTTGGCGGCGTTGGTCTCTTTGGGACCGAACTCCTGTCATATAATAATAATAATAAAATACATTCCACCAGGAATTGTCTGCAGTATTGACGTCTTCATTTTTACAGAACAAGTACTATTCCTTCGATTTTTGCTTTTGCCGCACAAGGGCTTAAATCGTATAGGGGGCGTTTATTAATGACGTTTAGATTTAGGAGAGGGAAGATGATACGACCTATGAAAACTTACCGTTACTATGACGCTACATTGCAGATGCGCTAAACTAGAAGAGGTAGGGAGTAAAAATTTGCTTCTTAAACGTCATCGACTAACGCCCCCTAATACTTCTAGCTATCAAGCCTTCACTCACTTAACCCTCCCAAAAGTAAGCTATTTTGAAACTTTTGGCCCCCAAATCTTTTTAAACAGCTATTTTGGTAAAAATCCAATATAGCAGATTAGTGAGCTTTTGTAGCACGCATAATTTGACGTTGGCGTTGTTGCCAATTTTGACTAAAATAGAAGAGTCACGTGGTATCAAAAATTTGCAAAATTTACTTTTTTAAATTTTCTCTGTAAACCTGTTGAAATGCCTTATCATGCCATTTCGCACATTTTTTATTTCTACCGTGATTTTGTACAGGAAATTAGTTCATTTTTCTCCTAAACTAGGGAATCTAAAGCTAAGCTCAGTGGCTCATTACGTAGGTACATTCAACAGCTACATTTTCTGTATGCTAACCTTTTTTGTGTCTGTAATAGTCACAGCGCTACGGAACCGTGAATGACACCTAAAATTTCATTGTTGATCAAAAATTATTTTTGGTGCTGCCGTCAAAGTTTTGAACGCATAGCCACGTGCAATACCTTATTCGAAAGCCCTTAAAAATTTGCACAAGCAAGTGCAATTGTAAAGTTTTATAACTGCTTGTTTAGCTAATTTTTTAAAAACGTTACATTTTAACATTTATATGTAACGTTGCGGCGCCATTTTGAATTCAGGCGTCCAATTGTTTTGTGACAATTCAAATAGACTAACCCTAATTGCTTGAAGCGTACACAGGCAAATTTTTCGTTAAAATGCCGGCACATGAAATTTTCGCCTGACAAGCCAAGCATTTATTTTTTGGAATTTCACAAAAATCTCAGAGCCTATTGGGCTAAAAATTACGCAAACCAGGAGTATTCAGCACATTTACAGCCTCTATCATTGTGCTTAAAAATAAATGATCTGAGTGCAGTTAAGCAAGAAATAAATGCACTGGTGAAAATTAACCAAGCTTGAACAAAGAAGGGTTAATTTTAAGTATAGCTCAGTCTCCAGATCTGGATAAAAAATAGATGGCGCTTCGCCCCATGGCTGCCTTGCTTTTTACCAGGAGTCCGCTATCCAGATTTATTTACATCTGTGTTTATATCCCTCAAGGACAGCCTCAGTCTATGAGATGTTCGAGCGGTAAAATATGAAAATTAAACCTAAAAATAAACTACTCAACTGTACTGTGTATAACCTGATGAATGAAACAATAGTACATCACTGCTACTACTAAGAACTACTACTACTAGTAAAAATATTAATCCTGGCTTTGTGGCCGAGGGGAGTTTTGTCTCCGTCCTCGATAACTCGGCAGTAGCGTATTTGCGTCTCGTTGCACAGAAGTTAGTGTAGTGGAAATGATTGGTGGGGGGAGGTGTGTGAGAACTGTTTGTGTGCAACTAAGGGGAAGTAGTGTACGTTCCAGCTCATACGTGTGTAGAGACGTAGACGGCGTACTAATTGTGCCTAGCAGGCTAACATCTATTTCTTCGTGTGGTAGCATAGTTGCTATACCATTCAGCAGTCCATTCATTGCGCCTTTCATTCCATAGCATCTGCTATTAATTTCAAGCAGCGTCGATATACGTGATAGCATAGCCTGAAACCTAAAAATTTCCAGCGGGGGTCAAACAGCGGGATTTTATATTTTTCCGAAGGGGGTCAAAAACCGTATATCATATCGCGTTTTTTTTACCTACGGAAACGTATAAACAAGCAAAAATCACGTTTCGAGATTTTTGCAAGTAAATTACGAATAATTTAGATACATCACAGAGATACATTGTATTCAAGTCCGCAGTATTGACCCAATTATTAAAGAAAGTGAGGATTGTTGAAGTCCAATATTTGTAGCAGTAAATTTGAATGAATATACCTACTTTCGGTTTTTTGATACGTTTGAAATTTGGTAATTTATGAATTTTTAAATCTTTGTTTCAAAAACGCAATACTGAAAAATGAATACAGTTCACTGCTAAGCTCACTGCTAAGGGTCAACACATTTGCGCCGGCTTTCAACACAAATTGATGCACGCAACACGCGTCTAGCGCAACTAGTTAACGTGTGCTTAATCATTGCTGTCGCAAGCTAGAGTCACAGTTGCCCGCCAAAGTTTAAAAAATTCGATTTTTTGATTTTTTGCAACACTTAAGCTCCTACAATTTTTATCTGATTTAAAAAAATAAAATTAATAAACAGGCCTTTAAAAATAGGTATTTAAAAATTTTAATTTAAAACTGAAAATATCTAAAAAAAAAAAAAAAATAAATAAATAAATTTCAAAAAATTGACATACATCATTTTATTTGAATATGCTCTTGTTTAACTAATGCTAAAATTATAAATTCACAACTTTATTGGCGTCAAAATTATACACATATTTTGAAATGGTTTTGTCAACGTTCACATTAAATGTTGTTAGAAAAAACATATATCATGATGTTTTGCCAATGTTCGTTTTCGTATGAAATTTCCACTTGTGAGCAATATTGGGGCAAAGAGAAAAACAGTGTACTACAACTATGATAGTAAGCACTTTTGGAGCTGGAAGTAGCAGAACATATAGTAAAGGAAATGGAATTACAGCATGCGCGAACGCAACTAAAAGAGAAACAGCTAGCACGGGAACTAAGTGTGATAGTAGGACAGCTTGTGAAGAAAGTACAGGCACAGGAGCTAGGAGTGCTAGTAGGATAGCACGTAGTGATGTGAAGAAAGCTAGTGAATGGAATACAATCCCCGAAGTTTAAACTAGAAGTAACAGGAAAAGGTGCAGATCTGAACTCAGATGGCAGTCAAAGTGCGAATTCTGAAGCACAACCCATTTCTCTAGAAAGCTATTTCTATTTAAGACATGTATGCTAACTCCTATCACCCCCAGAAGGCCCAACAATTGTGAATGTGGAATTCAATTTGTTATGGCTCAATATTCGTCGAGATGATTTTAAGCTTGAAAGGGTGGAATCAGGGTAGATGTTCCAGACGTCACAAATATCGTTTCCAAAGTCAGTGCTTTAGAAGTTTTTGTTAAGATTTCTTGTGATACCAATCAAATTTTGTTTAGCACCTTACGAAACACCCCCAGTCAACATCGAGCTTTCATATTGTTATCATAATGCGCACAGTGCCTTCAGATGTCTGAAGTAATAATGTGGTCCAATATGAATTAGAGTGTTGCCTTTCTGAAGCCTTTAAGAGGCTTGGATGTCTGCTTTTACGCGTCATATGGAGTTCATAAAGACAACATTCTAGGGCGTAAATATGTAAATATAATGAGCTCCTTATGAAGACACAGTGTGCCATCTATAGTCAAATTATGTAACTTAATGATGTATGAAACAGACTGCAGGTTCTTCCCATTCCCTCATCTTCATTTTATGCCTTGCAATTATTACTATCTAAATGCACCCAACACATATCTCAATTAGTAATAACTGCACAACTAAAACTAGAACATGAAATATATAGGAAAATGATGTAATTTGAACCAATGAATTCTCTAAACACACTCTTTATTACTGTGTAAAACACTATTAGATTGACCATGTTAGTATGCACTTTGCTTAGAATGATTTATTATTAATATTTCAATTCTAAAATAACTGTAAAATTACACACACATTCTGGAATATAATTGTATGAAGTGACATGCGACAAATTAAATTGCCATTAGCTCACTACCACTAACAATGTTTTTCAAGTAGCATGAATCAAGTTACTTGTTCATACATAATAGTAAATTTTAATTCACTTTCATTAAAAAACCACTAAACTGAAGGTTTAATATTCACCCAACAATGATTTCCAGAAAGTTTATTTTATCGAGGTAAACAAAGTCAAAGGTAACTTTTCTGATGGTTTATGATCTGAACTAAAAAGAAAGATGCAAGTCAGCTTGTTGCAACTAATTCAGGCAAGACGTGGTAACTTGAAACTTCGTGTAATACTATTTAGTGTGTAAAGTATTGGTAATGTTATGACTGATGTCAGAAAATAAAGTGTGTAAAACTTGATGTCGGTAACCAGTTTTACACACTTCAATTACTTACAGCAGTCATCTCCAGTATTGAAATACACAATTAGCTGACACAACACCCGGGTATTATTAAGTAAAGAAATTCACACCTAATTCTTCAAGTTCTGACTCCTTGCCGTGGTCTGGCTGTACAACTGTTGCAACTGCTGCTGCGTCCGTTCTGATTCCAAGTTACCGCCTTGACTATACGCTATTTCTTAAGGTGATGGATGTTTGTGTTGAACACAAGCGTGTCAGTTTTATGAAATAATTCTGAAAAATTTGTAAAGCCTCGTGGGGTTGCGCGCGCATCTTTCTTTTATGTATGAAATATGACAGAGAAATGACTACTGTCAAACTTCTCACAGCTTTATGACAACTTTAAGAATTGCGTCATATTACAGTCAGTAAACTGTTTGACCTAATGATTTCATATTTCTATCATCAGAATGATGTGAGCGATTTATGAACTGATGAACGGATTATGATATCATTCTGAAGATTCGATGCCTACTGGGCCATCACTGAATAACCAGAACTAGAATTACGCAGCTAATTGTCAGAAGGTCCATATTTAATAATTAATATTTTAATTTCAAAGCAGCTTAAGTGTGCTGCGAGGACACAGTTACGATTTGGATGAAATCAATGATATTTTTCAGAGGCAGTATTATAAAAAAGAAACTACAGTTTTAAATTCCAAAGTTTCATGCAAAACGTGTGCAATCATGTAAAGTTTGCAGCTGAAAAATATGTCACATCTGTGTTTTTGGGCATAAACATAGCAAGATTTTTGACTTTTAACGTCATTTTTAATTAGATTCTAGCGCCTTGTACGCACTTGTTTTTTTGCTGAAAACTAAAACAAAGTCGTGTGAATGATGCTTAAAATACCGGTGGCCACCCATCTAAGTCACTCATTACAGGTAAAAGCGCAGTTCATTCTAAAGAAAATATTTTTCTCATGCAGCCTTTATGTTGTATATATAGTACTTTCACGAGGATAGTAAAACTAATTTTTTAAATTAAAATTATGCAAAATCTTGAAATTAATAATTAGGTTTTCTTTAACAAAGGAGAAAATTTTAAAAAATTGATTTTAAGTTGCTGACACCTAATGGGGTGATTTATAAATACATAGTAATTTTGTGCAATTACTGCAACAATAAATAGTTATGTACCTAGTTGTAAACAACTTTAAAATAGCACTAACAAAACATTAGAGTTTCTTAAGGCAAGATAAACAAATTGGCAAAGCTTCTAAGTTTGTCAATAAATTGTATTACTTGTTTTTTTAAATGTACCAGATCATACTCACAATTATACTTAAAAGAAAGTTTTCTATTAGGTGAATTTTAAGTGCGTTTTTTGTAGTTTGTGATCTGCGTTTGTTAGTGTGGAAGGAATTTCTTTAGTAAAATGGCGTTTAAATCAAAGTTAACTACTGTTGACTGTCCAAATATTCGCAGTCCACACTGCAATATTGGCAAATCACTCACACACATAGGGGCATGGCCCAGTATTATAAGATAATGGAGGGAATGTGAGAGAGAATGAGGATGAGGAGAGAGAAAGGAGCATCCTCAAATAATATTGGTAGATGGATGAGGAAGGCAAAGGACAGAAACGGAGCACAAATGAGTGGCGGGCCATAAAATAAAGGTGCGCGCACGTGATTCCAACCCTTTTTTCTCTCACTCACAAATGTTCACTTGGAATTCCCAACAATTCCATTTGACTCCCTACCCTCTACATTCCAATAATGAGTCATAGGTTGAGTGGGATGGAATGTGAATAGCTCATCCATCCCAACAGAACATTGTAATTTAGGTCGAGGCACACACTACTATTCAGTATTAAATATTGTAGGCCCTTGAAGGAGCATTTTTCTCTCAAACATTCCTTCTGAGAAAAACAAAAGATGATTGGAATTAAGGACTTCCCTCATAAATATTTTTATCCATCCTTTCTAGTAAAGTACTATATAGTAGGGGTACTTAAAGGAATGCCAGGTGTTCCCCCTTGTCACTCACTGTGTTTTCGTAAACACAAGTGATTGACAGCTTAAGGGACCTAACAGTAAATTGGGATTCCCTTTCGTTTTGGTAAACAATAGTGATTGACAGCTCAAGGGACCTAACGGTAAATTGGGATTCCTTTTCGTTTTTGTAAACACAAATGATTGACAGCTCAATGGACCTAACAGTAAATTTTGATTTCCTTTCGTTTTCGTAAACAAAAATGATTGACAGCTCAAGGGACCTAACGATAAAATTGGGAATTCCATCCTTTTTCTGACCCAAATGGCCCAGGAGCCAAGAGTATAAAACAAGCCCCACTTACCATTGAACCCTCAGTCGAGTTGAGTCGTGTCCTCGAGCAACACCTAGTGACAATAAGAAGGTCCACAAATAGTTCAGACTTATTGTTCACTGAAACTCTTAAACTTTAAAGTTTTTCTCACTATCCTAGTTTGTTTAGTCGTCTCCAAACGATACACTTTTAAACTCTAAAGTTTTTTACTTTCTAGTTTGTCAAGTCGTCTCCAAACTAAAAACGTTCCTATACTGTGAGCGTCAGAAAGTCCAACAAATAGTTCAGACTGATTGCTTACCATCACACTCTATCTGACGCCAAGACGTCGCAGCTGAGAGATATTGTGACGAAGATCTACTTAGTGCGGAAGGAACTATTGAGAGGGAGACTAACAACTCAAGGAAAGTAATACTGAGATATTGTGACGAATATCTGCATACTACTGAAATTTCTCTGAGAAAGAGATAGGACGACTACGACGACTCAACGCATCAACAAGCCGACTCACGACCATCAGCCTAGGACAAATTACTACTAGCACGGGACTGACTTTGTCTTCGTCCAATTGTTGAAGACCGAGGTAGCCAGTAAAGGTACGATCATTGTTTATACTATCTGTAGATAAGGCGACAAACGATTATAGGTTTAATCGTTAACATAGGGTAAATTTAGTGAAAACGGAAGTTATTTACTAATTTACAAGGATACAATTGATAAGATAAGTTTTGATTAATAATTCAAGGGATTATGTAATTAAACTAATTATCAAATGTAACACTGAATACACTAATTGATTAATTAATAAATGAATTAATAATAAATGTGTACGTGCATAATAACGTGAATTATTGTGTAATAATAAGTTAATAAGTAAATAAAGAGATTTGATGCGTAAGAACAGCTCAATTGTATAAACTTGTGTGAACAAAGAGTTATTTATTAAACTAATAACCCCTAAAGGGTAATTGTCTTTAGTGACGGTTACCATCATACGTTTACTGGAATCAAATATAGGAATATATTTGAGGAAGACAACAAGATATTTCTGGTAGAGGTGCGGGGTAAAAGGTCTGGCAACATTTGAAATAACAATTTTGCAGACTTACGATACGTTTGCTACTTCTTACTTGCCTAGCGGGAAGCGACTGTTTAGGTTACAATCCCCACTTAACTTAAAACTTCTATCACATTTTCCTCCTATTAAAACTCTTTTGGTTCCCAAATTAATTTTTGTAAATTATTAATTAAAGACATTACAATCCCTACCCCTGAACGTAATTTATCCCCAAATTGAAAACTCAAAAATTTGCGAGCAAAGTTTATACAAGTTTATTTACACATAGACCTACGTCTTAGTAAAAAACTAAGGTTGAAGGAGGTAAGAACAACCTTTTAGTCAAAATGGCGGGCCAAAACGCTTAGGCACCAGGTGCCAACCGCCCATGCAAAATAAGTAAAACACCAAAATGATTTGGGGGATTGCTGGATCAAGACCCCTTGGAATACATAGAATTGTATGAGCAAGCTGCTCTTACGAACTACTGGAACGATCAAACAAAAATACCACAGCTACCGAATTACCTCATTGGAACGGCAGCAATGTGGTACAAAGCGTATGTACGAGGACTAATACAAGAAGCACAGGAAGAAGTCGATAAAGAAGGTGAAGAAGACGTCGTGGTTATTGCACCACCATCATGGCTGAAACTTAAGGCCGAATTCTTGAATGGATTTGTTTGCGTGGCTTGTGGCGTGTTAGATGAAATAAGATTGAACGAAAAACGACAGAAACATACTGAGTCAGTAGAGGACTACTTCTATTCTATGCTGGAACTATGCGATTGAACAGACAGTAACATGTCAGAACTAAAGAGGGTACAGAAAATCATCAAAGGATTAATGCTGTATTACTTGGAGAAGATAATGCTATTTAACCCAACTACATGTAAAGCAACTTTGGAGCATCTACAAAGAATAAATGAAACAAAGGTGCTATTTCAACGGAACGATGATTTCACGGCCTTTGGAATAACGGCCACGGCCAACCTCCACAACACCAACAATAGTGACATGCCTGTACCGATAGTACAAAAGCAAGATGACTTGCTTCAAAAAATGATAAGACAAGAAAAAAGAAATGCAACACTTTTAGAAACACTGAATTTGATGTGGAAAAGTAGAAAAAGGGCTAGAAGAATTAAAGAATACAATAAAGACGCAAAATACCTACAGATTAATTTAGAGGAGGAAAGCGATTGCCTAATGGAAGACTAACACAGATACGCAAAATTCTAATTTATTTTTAAACTTGATAAATTAAAATTAACAACAGAGAAAGAAAACCAAGCTATAGCACAAAATATAAAAGAATGAAAAAAAAACCCTAGGCTTCACGTATTAATGGCACTCAACAAAAACACTCGCTTTAAAATTAGTTAGACTAAAGATTTCAATCAAGAACTACAAACAAGAATTATACTATTCATTAAAATTTGAGAACACATAGGAATCGCACATTTGAAACTACAATATGGTATGGCAGGCATTAGGAGGCACTCTACAGTAAAAAAAGATGAGATTAGTAACCTAACTACTGCAACGGCGCAATTACGAAAGAGAAAAGGCAGCTGAAGATTTAGATTGATAGACATTTGAATTAATTTGAAATTGACTTATGAAACCTAATTAAAGCAATCAGGTAGGAATAATCAGAAGTATATTTATAGTACAGACAAAAAAATTTAAAGAATTTAATTTTGCTGAGACTACGCAAATTTATTTTTCGTTTTAAAATATTCTACTAACATTAGCTTCAGCATTTACTTTAAAACACCTATAACCACGTCAGCAATTTTTCTTCAAAACACTCATAACGTACGTTAGACAGATTACAGCAGCTACATTAGAGTTATAAACAATATTCACTTAAATTATCTATTGACAATTAACATAATTACTCTTCAGCCGTGTTATGCTTTCGCGCCAGTAAATTCGATGATAGGACAACTAATTAGACAAGACAAATAACAAAAGGAAAAAGATAAAAGCCTTATAGAAAATATCGCGTCAACAGAAAGTAACCCATACAGCAAATATCGTATAGAATTTTATGCCTCGTCACATCATAAGAAATTTAACAATTCCACTAGGAGAAGAATAACCAGCGTAATGTGTAGAATATAGGTTAAGACAGGCAACTACACGTTTTAAATGACACGCGTAAGGAATACCTTTCAATAAAACCTTAGCGTATTTAATGACAAGACACCCTAAAGAATTCGATGGGTAATCAACAGAAATTACAAACTAAAAGCGTAGATCAATTCATGCTATCTACAAACAAAACTGCATAGGATATTATTAGACATGATCTATTACTGAGACGTCTATGGAATAGACTTATCCTTATTTAGCGACACATACAGTAAGAAATTGATCACGTTTTTTAGAAACAACTACTTAAAAATTTGCCTCAGTGCACACTGCAGTAGCATAGTATAAATTTAAATATGCTAGAACGAAATAAAAGAGTATATACTGATACGGCAGTATAGTACAAAAAAATAGCCAAAATGGCAGATATGATTTTATGAGAAGTGGAAACTAGTTCACTAATCAAAATTTTACGAAAACTAATTTAGTAGCTAAGTAAAAAGACACCTTTCAGAATAGAATAGGTTAATTTTGTGAAATGTGTATCTGTTTAAGTACAGTGTTATTCTTTGTTATTATAATAAAAGTTAAATTTAAAAAAAGCGCTAATATGCATTTCGGTGAGTTTCATTTTCACAAAGTGGAAAACAAAACAACCTACTGGTGGCACTTTACTACATTTTCATAGCAACTTGCATATTATGGGGTGGAGAAGTAAATAAACAATTACTTCGTTTCCAATAGTAAAATCCTACATGTATGTTGCAAAATTGAGCAGCATGTCACGTCACCAGTGTGCGTAAAATACGTCCGCCGTGGTAGAAAATTGCATTCACACATTACGTTTACTTCAGTAGGAACTTGCTACTGTGCCAGTAATGCGCTTCTAATACGTTGCTACTTAACGGAACGATTTTCAACCTTAGTAGGTTGTAAGCCAAGTGCTCACAATTTGTAGTGAATTTGCCACAGAAGACGGTATCGTCAAATATAGCTACCGGATTGTAGCAATTTCGTCCCTAAATTATTAAGAGTGTAGTGTAGTACGTGTTTCTGGAGTAAGTTTACTACTAACTAATATGTTTAAGAATTTTATTAGGATTAAAACTAGTTACCTCTATTGCCTTAATTTTCTGTTAAAATTGATTTTTTATGTATTTCTACGCAAACCACGCTCAGCGTTCAATAAAGCATAATTTCGATTTGTATTTGTGATATATTACATTATTAGCCAACATTTCAAAATTCATAACTTTATATAATAAGCATTTTAGTATCTTAAATAAGCGTTTGGGGGGAAAATGTCCGGGGGGAATAGGTCCGGGGGGAATGTGTCCTAAAACCCCCAATAACGTATAATATATACATTTATTTTGTAAAAAGTGTAAATGGTCATTCATACAACAGTGATCTCATTCGTAATTCTTTAAAACAAAGATTATTCGATATATTTAAAAGCCTATGTAAACAAGACACTAGCATTGTGATGTTAATTTGATCTCACCTATAATTATTATAATTCCCCGATTTTGTTGCCTGTTTTTGTATAATAATTACTTTGTCATCCATCATTTTTCCAACCGCAATTTTGTTAGCTATCAAATAAAAGTATAAATGCTTAGTTATAGAGTAAGTAGTAGGATGAAATAACTTTCGGTTAAGTCGTATATATTGTAAAAACAGTTTCGAAAATAATTGAATAAACTGGTACTCGATGCAGCTCGAGAGAGTTTGACATGTCGTAAGTCGTAACTCAGCTATACAATGTCTTGTCAATGTAAACGCAAAAGTAAGAAAACATAGGAGCAAGTAAACTAACTGCACTATTCATGTACTCTTTTTTATCAGTCATACATTTAGTTTCTGGAATTGTCACATACAAACTCAATATTAACTGCTGGTTCCATAAAGAACAAGTAAGACCGTTATTCATTCATGCAAATCATATAAAAGTCTTGAACAATGGTCCGTAGGTATGTAGTCGCAAAGAACCAAATTGTTCTACTCTTTATTAAACAATCTGGTGCTGACGTGAGTAACAAAATAAATGCAGTACGAAACACAAATTAAATCTTGTTCGTACTGTACTGTGAATAATATTTGAATTAAAGTAATCTACAATGAACATTAGGTACCACTATAGTTATACTTAGGTATAAGAGAAATCCCTTATACGGGAACAAGAAAATTCGGTTACAAGGGAGAGAATTTATTGGTTCTCGTTACTGCTCCCTTATGCGGATTTGACTGTATGTAGAACTCCAACTCGAAGCGTAGTATAGCGTAAAAATTTAATAATATTAAATTAATAATTAATTAATACATTATTTAACGCCTTATTTGAAAATATACCACCGAAAGTAAAAGACGAGCAAAAGAATTTAATACGAAACAAATATTAGCTCACCAAACAAGCAGCCCTCATGATAACTGCAGGTTTCTTAGCAAATGTTACAGGATCAAAAGGAGCACCAGCTTTAGCCCCACCGAACACACCTCCACCATCCATCATCTTTTCTCCGACTTGCTAATAAATATAATAATTAATGAATTACAATGAAAAACGCGGAAAACATGAATTTTAAAAGTTGGCAAGTCCTTAAATACGTTCATCTGGCCACACTTTTCATAACAAAATGCATTTATGTATATAACACTTTTAACTCTTGCCAACCCACAGTAGCTGTCAGAGGATTTCTGGGAAATTATTTCAGTTTATCTTACTATCATTGATCGTAACAAGGCTTAGGTGCTATTTATCCACCTTTTATTTTTCCAGCTGTGAACTGGAAATCAGCCTAATATACACCTAGAGAATCTAACAATGAAGCCATTGCATTACATTTTTATTCATTTTCATCACTTCAAACAAACTGATTTATACTGGTAAATTCGCTAAGTTAGCAAAAAACTGACCGTAATTAAAAAAAATACTGAATATGAATAAATTTGAAGAAATAGCTCACATGCGAGGTATGTATATCAAATGTACTCCTAAAATAGATGGTGAGCTAGAGAAAAGCAAAACTGTACTAAGTCAGTACAACACCTTCATTTGAATATTTTTTATAATTTGTTTTGGTAGACTACAAGTTCATAGGAGTCTAGGCACTTCCAGTACGACAAATTACTAGAGCTGGAGGCCCAGTTTACGGACGCAATGGTTGCACCTTGGGGCGCGGGAATTTGACAACGTTAGGCGATCAAGGAGCCCACGATGAGCTAAGGGGCCCCAAGCTCTGGTTTACGTAATGCACAAGGAACTAGGGATCTATAGATAACTGCCAGAAACTTCCCAAAGACGAGAAATCCTGAAAGACAGTGCATACGTATGTATTACGATTTAGTCAAAATCTCTTTCTCTCTCCTTTTGAATCTGGCCAATCAACGACTCTGACCATGTGTTTTGATACATGGTCAGAGTCGTAGAGAGAGCATTAGCAAAGGTACAAGTTGCTCCGTATCGAGTGGAAACAGTGGAAGCTATTCTGGTACGAATTAGCTCTGTAAAATTATCGCCGGGACGAGTGGTTCTGACAAGTTTTATTGATTCTTGTGGGCCTGATCACAGTAGCACAGGTACAAGATGGTTGGGTGCTTGTACGAGAAGTGGCGGTGCAAAAACTATTGGCAACAAACAATGATACGAATTTTACAATACCTTGTGTCATTTAAATTCGTTTCAATAAACTAAAGCATATACATACAAAATAAAACAAGGGCTAAAGCTCTTGCTTAATGGCAGCCTAAACAGTAACGTTTGGCAGTTTGAATTTTACGCCAATTCTAAAGTTCAATATTTTGTATTCTTTTTCGCCAATTTAATAATAAGCAATCTGCACTGTAAGGATCTGTTAGCAGCACAAACTACTTTATAGAATTGCCCATAAATGATGTCATCGGTAGGGTCTGGGGATCTGCCATGTTAAAAATGGACACTTAATGTTACAGTAAATACATGGGGGTGGGCGGTCGTAACAGAGTGGGAATTTGAGTGACATTATGTATACACCTTCACTATAAAAAGTACATTTGTTTGAACTTCCCACCAAGTATTAAAATCAAAAGTACCTCTTAATAAATGGTAATAAACTTAAACAGTACACCCTTCAAACTGGAATGGCTAGAAAAATCAAAGTGCTTTTTAGTTAATAGCCCGACTTTGATTTTGAATGTAGTTTTAAGCTTAAATGTTTTTCTTTAAAATTGACCGTTTTTACCAAATGATATATTTTAAAGCATTTAAAAAACTGAAAAAACTATTTTCGTTTTAGGCTTCCGGCCCATACAACAATGTTTAGGCGTTTTAAAAGAAAATAACGTTTTAAAAAAAAAATATTGCAAACTTATCTGAATTCCGCTAATCAAAATCTACTAGTCGTAACCTTTCGAATGATTTATCACACGTCAAATTGGTCGAGTATTTCAAAATACGGGTAAATTATGTAGATACGTAGTCATAAACATAATATATAAAATAGAAAATTACCCGCCACTGTTTCTTATTCCTTTTTATTTGGTACGTTCTAAAGGATAGTTTACCTGAATGTTTCGTGGGTGGGTGGTTCTTAAAGGATAATTTGCGTGACTTTATTTATGCCCAACCCCTAGACCGTGTACCTAATGTTAATGTGATAACTCTTGGGTGGGAGGATGAGGATCCTAAAGGAAAATTTGTGACATCATTTATGTCCAACCCCCAAGCTGTTTACCTAATGTAAATATGATGACACGTGGGTTGGTGGGGTCAAAAGGATAATTTACTTGACGTTGTTTATGTTAAACCATAGTTTTTGGACCATATAGAATAAGAAGCCTTCACAAATAATTTTATCATTTGAGTACGTAGGTAGATATAAAAGTTAATTATATTTGTTATAATATGATTAACAAAAATTTTTTGAAAATTCGCTCTAAAAAGTGTTGTATGGGTCAAAAGTGAAAAATGAAGACTCCCAATGTCTCTATTTTTCAAAGAGCTTTAAAATAAGCTATCAGTCGTCTAAGTCGGACTAGTATTTCTAAAAGGTTCCAAATTATGTAAATAGGTAGAAATAATGGGAAGGAGTGGGTAGGTTAGAAAATTGATCAAATGTGATGACATCAATTGCGAACGCACCCCACCATTCCATTTCGGATGTTATTAACGTACACACATTGTTAAGAGTGGGGAACGTGCGGTGAACGTATGACGCACGTACTTACCTACCTAGGTTCAGAGGCAAGTATGTACATGCATGTAAATTCGTATCCGACACCCGTTTTTCTCGTCATTCATTTGTATTGCTCAAAAATTTGGTCCATTTAACTGTTAATTGTGGAAAACTAGTAAATCTGATCAACCTGAAAAACAATACGGCACTTTTCCTTCGCTTTTGTGGTCGTTTAAAAGTTGTTTGAAGAAAATCTGTTAGAAACTGTGACCTGCAGAACATAAAGAACAGACAGACAAACGGACATGACCATTTCAATAGATGCTTAAGCTCAGCATCTAGAAAGAGCTTGATAGAAAATCGATGAAAAAATACATAGTAATAAGAATCTATCAACTTTAACTGGTTAATAACTGGTTTAACTGGTCTTGCTCTGAACTCCGAGGACGTCGGATGTGTCCTACTCTGTCCTCGTGAGCAAATTTCAGAAAGTCTTTTTTCCATTTTGGTTTTTGACTTGAACATACCGTTCGCGAGTCTACCTAGCAGTTGTGGGTTTAGCGTGTCAGGGCTGTGTCGTTGAGGTTTCTTATCTTCACCTTGGACAACTTTTGATATTTGAGATAGCGTATATCTACATATCAAAGCTGTTTTAACAAATTGTTGGAACTAACAAGTATGAAGATTATGTAACTTCGGTGGAGAGGCAGTGTGCCGCATCCACATTGCTGCATTACCGATGTTATTTAGAAATAATCGCGATCTTAGCCCAGGCACGTTGACCCCAGCTAATAGTACTATCAGCAACTGCTGGAAAACCTCTGGTATTTTGTGAATAGGTTTGATTAGTCTCGCTTAACTACATGCAAGTTGGACTACGTGCTGGCATTTCGGTAATTTGTATAAATTCCACTAATGGCTTCGGCCCTTGATAAATACCAGTGCTATGGTCTGATTTAATTGTCAATTCTGAGCAACTCATAGGCATAGCCATAGTCACTAAATAGATATACGCTTAGAGGTGTAATTGAAAGTTTAATGCGAAAGTTTCTCGTTCTTGCTCACGCACACTTAATAACGAGTAAACAAAGCAACTTTCATAAATAAAGACATAAGTCATCGTAAAAAGGATCGTTCTGCAATAGGCCTATTTATTGGCCTGAGCTGCATTTCAGTAACTTCATGTTGCTGGATCTCCTTCAAATACAATACAACTGGTTAATAGGTTCACTTTAAAATTTTTGAAATTCGTTAGCAAATGGTAACTGAGCTGCTGCTGCCAAATAATCCTTAATAGATAATCGGTTACAAAATTTACAGAATTGGGTTTAAGTTTTGCTATAAATTCGATTAATACTGTATTTACGCTTGTAAACAAGTAATAGTTATTACTAATGTGATTATGAATTATGGAATTATGTTTCTATATAACAACACCAGTATAATTACCCATGCCGATTGAAAAAAGCAATTGCTTAGTTCAATGTATTAATTTATATACATATACAGTACAAAACTGAAAAAAGTATAAACAGTATGTAAACGGATGTTATATAAGAAAAAAGTAAAAGCATGTAAGATTGTGCATGCTTATGTATGTAGTTTTCCTGTAGACAACTATACATAACACTATATTAAATAAATGGTAATTGAGTATGGAGAGGAGGACATGTGGGCTCGTGACACTACGGAGTGTATTGAGATACGGAGATCGAATCCCGGTGGTGGTGATGATTTCCTAATCCACATGTTCCTCGCAG
>JAQFZE010001652.1:0-17076 GCA_034695245.1 Dicyrtomina saundersi | reverse complement strand
GAATACAAGTATATCTTATAGTACAGACCCAACCAATCTCAGCTACAGTTTTCAATGGTCTGTGGTCTGCTACGTCACATACGCAGGGAATAGGCTATAGATAATCAGGGATCGTCCCTAATGGAATCCTTCAAATATTAAAGTTTTAAGTATCCCTATTTTTAAATTTAAAATTTTTTCCAACCTATTTAAACTACATGTCATGAAAATACATGCCTATGTAGGTTATAGATATTCAGGGAAGATATTAAGGGATCGTCCATAAATTACGTCCTTCAAATATCGTAGTTTCAAGTACCCCCATTTACAACCTTAAACTTTTTTCAAAACATTTTAACTATGTACATGTCATGAACATAAATATACAGGTGATAGATTTTCAGGGATCGTTCATGAATGACGTCTTTCAAATATTATAGTCTTAAGTACCCAAATTTTCAACTTTAAAATTTTTCCTAACCTATTTTAACTACAAGTAGTGGGCATACACACTCAAATATTTTGTAGATATTAAGGGATCGTCCATAATGACGTCCTTCAAATATTATAGTTTAAAATACCACCATTTCCAACTTTAAAATTTTTTCCAACCTCTTTTACCTACATGTAATTAACTTACCTATATTAGTAATTGATATTCAAAGATCTTCTATAAACGACGTCCTTCAAATATTATAGTTTAAAGTACCCTTATTTCCAACATTAAAATTTTTTCCAGCCTATTTTAATATATGTGTAATGAACTTTACCTATATTGGTTATAGATATTCAGGGATCATCTTTAATGACGTCCCTCAAATATAATAGGTTTAAGAACCCCATTTCCAACATTAAAATTTTTTCCAACCTGCTTTAAATACATGTAATGAACTTACCTATATTGGGTATAGGTATTCAGGGATCGTACATAATGACGTCCTTCAAATATCATAATTTGAAGTACCCCTACCTTTAACAATAAATTTATTTAAATGCTGAACAAGAATCTATTGGAATGGTGTTGGCTGTGTATCTTTCTGTCTGTATGGCTGCAGGTCACACGCTACAGGTCTCATGCTATTTGTCACATTTTTGAACTGATTAAACAACTTTCTATCGTCTTCTAGTTTAACGAAAATGTGTTGTATAGTTTTTGGTTTGAATCTGGTTAGGCATCTCGCCACAATTAAATTTGATTGAACCAAAGTTAAAATCATTTTTTAAAGTAAAACAAACGGGGGGACAATTTATTGAGGTAGATACAGAGATGTGAGCTTGTCATGTTTCGCCAGTAAAAATGCATGGAATCTTTTCACGAATTTACATTACCAGTAAAGGTACTTATTTATGTACGTTCACAGGACATCCAAGTATTGTCGTATTCTGGTCGCGAGTTTGGGACTGCAGTGTCGAATTCTAAGATCTCCATGCGCAGGTCTGGGCACTAGGCTTTCATTACCACCTCAGCGTTTTACCATCCAACTTCCTCACTGCGTTTTACGTACATGCGTATATGGCTCATAAATGGTAGCGATTATTCCGTGCGTCTTTCAATTATCATTATTTTACAGATCCTCCTTGACTACTTCATATTATGGACATACGCATGTGGCCTAAATATTGTAGGCCATCGTTCTTAAATGAGGTCATTTGAATATTACCATCCAGCTCTTTTCACCAGCAAAATTTGGAGTTAGCCTACTTTTGCCAGCGCTGACTGCGAGAACTTTATGTTAGCCTTACTACAAAAGCATTGTTTACCAGTGACCAAGCCAATTTGCTGTAAACTCAGCATCTACTTCGGGCCCACGGTCGCCAAATCCGGCGCGAAGCGCCGGATTTTTTTTCCCCTGCTTTGTCCTTTTCCTTTATGCAATGAAGCAAAACGTGTCAATAATAAGCGATGTCGCGAACAGCAGAAAAGGCAAAAATTCCGGCGCTTCGCGCCGGATTTGTCGACCGGGGGCCTAAAGTAGATGCTGAGCTTACAGCGAATAATTGCTTTAATAAAGAAGTAGAACACCATTGGGCAACCCTTAAACTACGACAGCTCCTAACTCCACTCTAACGCCTTCTACTTGAATTTCTTATTTGATAAAGTCGCAACAAATAACGGGGATTATTAAAATGATAATTCTTGGATAACGCCATTCATGAACGATCCGTGTATGTATTCTTGTAACATCCTGCGTTCAGTATGTTTATACCTCATTTTTTAATAAATGCCGAGCGAATCCTTAAAATTGTCATGTTTACATGACGTCATTTATGGAAGATCCCAGTATGAATACTAGAATCAGTCTATAATACGGGTATAATACGGGCTTACCTAATTTTAAAACTCATGACAGGCGAAATACTTAAAATAGTAATATTTAAACAAAGTCATTTATGAACGATCTCAATATGTACACTAGTAAAATCCGATGTTGAGGACATACGTCTTCCTAATTTCTAAACTTATTACAGTTGGGATCTCTAAAATGGTAAAACTTGAATAATGTCATTTATGGACGATCCCTGTACGTACGTTTGTAAAATTCAATGTTAAGGATATATTTTTACTTGATTTTGAAACGAATGGAATAGAAATCCCTAAAATTGTAAAATTTGTATGACGTCATTTATAGATGATTGCTGCATGCATACTAGTAAAGTCCTATGTGAAGGATATATGTCAACCTAATTTCTGAACTAATGACAGTGGGGATCCAAAAAATGGTAAAATTTGTATGCTGTCATTTATGGACGATCCCTGCATGTATACTAGTAAAATCCTATGTTAAGGATATATGTCGACCTAATTTCTGAACTAATGACAGTGGGGATCCCTAAAATGTTAAAATTTGTATGACGTCATTTATAGACGATCTCTGCATGCATACTAGTAAAATCTTATGTTAAGGATATAATAATAATATTAATAATTTATTCATTGAATCGATTTGGCCGCAGCCCATACAACATTGGTTAATTACATGTTTGACTTTACAGAGGTAATTGATCCTTGGTTTGATTTAATAATAAATAAGTTTGATTTAGAATATATATTATGGTTATTTCTTGATTGTTTTTTCGTAGCTAAAAAGAGAACATGTTAGTGATTATTCTTACAAAGTATAATATAGTCATTCTTTGGAGTCATGTTACAAAACATGAATAATGTAAATGTGATATAGAGTATTTTTCGTAGTATAGAGTATTTTTCTTTCGGTGACGCGTTAGAAAAGGTGAAAGAGAGTCATTTGTAGTTTGATGAGAGGTAGAGAAGAGGGATAGGGGAGGGGGGTAAATTAGGTCTTTATGATGCATCCACAGTAGAAATTTCGAGTCCTAATGGATGTATCACAGAAATTAAAGAGTAGTTCAAATCCCTCGGAGTTGTGGTATTTGTTGAAGATTTGTTCCATGAGGCTCTTTCTTGTTGGTCTTGCGTCGTTTAGTTTTCTGAGATATTTGGTTCTTGAATATGCTTAATGTGAACAGTTGAGCATTACATGGAAGGTGTCTTCCTCTTCCCTCTCACACAGGTCGCAGTCAGGTGTCTCTACCCGCTTCCATAGTCTGTTCATTCCGTTGAGGTTAATGACCTTTTCCCTAAGGACAATTCTAGGCAGGCCAGATCTTAGATTCAGAATGAACTTTACTATGTTCCATGCTAATTCTATTTCAAAGTATACCGATCTTAGGGCGTGGGTCTTCAAGTGGCATAAGTATTTAAGTGTGCTGCAACTTTGCATTCTTTGTACGTCCATATTAACACAGCAAAGTCGGTACTTCCCCAGGATTTCAGATTTAGATGCATCGGCAAAGATCTTTTTCACTTGTAACATCCAGTTATATCTATGGTCTGTTCCTTTTATCTGTAATATTTCTTCATAACAGTCTCTGGTTATGCCGTCGTGCTAAGAGTTTAAAATCTTCTCAATAAACGTCAAAAGTGCTTTAAACAATTGAATTTTGATGTTTTGTGCTCCTGTTTCCAGTCTCAAGTAGTATCTTGGTGTTGCGTTTGATGTTCCCGTAAGCCTTCTTAGAAATTTTGTTTGGAAAGTTTCTAGTTCTTCACTAGTAATCCCCAGACAGGTGCTGCGTACATTAAGATTGAGCTGACCAGAAATTTAAATTGCCTCACATGTATGTTTACGTCTTTCAATTTTGCGCAGTAGAAGAGTTCAAACAGTTTTGTTTGCGCTAATCTTGCTTTGCCAAAGAAATGTTCTTTCGCTCTTTTGAAGATTCTACTGTGCGTATAGGGGACGCCTAGATAGATGTACTGTTTTACAATTTCCAGCGGTTTGTTTTCCTATTTGAACTTAATGGAGTTACTAATTTTGTGGCCTTTGCGGAATATTATGACTTTAGTTTTAGACAAGTTGATTATTAGGTCATTATCCTTAAAAAAGCTGCTGAGCGTGTTTATTTGCCTTTGTAGGTCTAGTTCGTTAGATGCAAGGAGGATAATGTCACCTGCGTACAGAAAAATGACTAATTTAAAGGTGAACATCTGTATTTCTTGTATGTTACTGGCACAGAGTATTTTAGGGATTTTGTCAATGTATATGGTAAAGAGAGTTGGCGACAGCGTTTCACCCTGCAGGACTCCTCCCATCACTTTTATCATTTCTGTGTAACCCTCCTTGCACCTTACTTTGGTTTTAGTCAAATCATAGAGTTCTTTGATTTTAGCTATAAACTGGTTGCTCAGACCCGCTTCTTTAAGTCTACACCACAGTTTGTTCCTTTTAATGGAATAAAATGCCTGGCTTGGATCTACAAACAGCGCGTACAGTTTTCCTTTCTTCTTTAAGGCTGGCCTATTTAACTGTCTCAGGATGCGGGAGTAAAGTGCAAATATATGGTGTGTGCAGCCTCTTTCTCGTCTGTAGGCTGCTTGGTTTTGCGATATTGTGTTTTTTGTAAAGCAGAACAAGTTAAGCCTGTTGAATATTATACAAGTGTATAGCTTGGTGATTGTGATAATTAGGGCGATAGGCCTGTAATTACTAGATAGTCCTGCGTCGCTTTTCTTAAAAATCGGTGCTGTTATTATTTCTGCCCAGCTACTTGGTATTTGTTCGGCTTTAGCTTTGTTAAGCAGCTAAAGTAGGTAGTCGTACGATAATGAGTCTAAGTGTTTCCAAACTTCATTGGGTATGCCATCTGCTCCCGGAGATTTGTTATTGGCAAGGTTTGTAATTGCCTTAAACAGTTCTGACAGGGTGATTTCAGCGTCAAGTAGGACAAGATCACCTAGGAAAGCTTAAAAAAGGGGTTTGCACACTTTAACGATGTCGGTATCTGAGGTCTCAAAGACAGATCGAAAGTAGAAATCCCATTGTGATTCTTCAATGTTGTTCGTTTTAAAACTTTACTTTTTGCCTTATAGCATGTTCACTGCCTTCTAGTATCCTGCCGAGTCTTTGCTATGATAAATTTCACTTTGAACTGTATCAAAGAATGTTTTCTTTTTCTCTAGGCAAAGTTTCCAGTATTCTTTGTTGGCTTGTATCAGGTTGTCGAGGCTGTCATTAGTTGTTCGATTTTGTCGTGTGTCATTTCTGTACTTGTGCAAGAGGGAAAGGGCATTCCGTTTAGCTATGCTGCATTCTTTATTAAACCATTTGGGGCCGTAATTCTTCCTCAAGTCAGCACTGGTCTTAGTGCCCATTCCGGTTTTGTTTGCTGCTTGGTAGATTAAATTGTTAAGGGTTTTGAAATCACATCCGTCAAGGTCCAATTCTCTGCTGTCTGCATTGAGCTGGTTTTGAAATTCCATTGCCCTATCTTTGTTCCATTGTATTTTTTCTTCTACTGCATTCGGAGCACAAGCCTGTCTTCGCCAACTATGTGCGATCTTAACCAAAATTGGCAGGTGGTCCGATTCCAAGCATTCGATTACTGAAAAATCCTTAACGTAGTCCATCATATTGTTGTTGCATAGACATAAGTCAATGAGGCTGCTGCCATTATGTCCTATGTAGGTAGGGTGGCCATGCTAATCGGAGAAGGTTCTCCCGTTTAGTATTATTAGTTTGTGCTTTGCAATGAGCTCTATTAACTTTTTTCCTTTTTGTTTGTGATCGGGTCTGACGATTTTCTGGTTCTGCTGATATGTTGCGTGGTCTCTAAAGGGTTCTCAAAGCTGCCAGTCCTACTATTGTAGTCTGCCATTAGGATGCATCTTTGTCTGTTGGGTTAAGGGGTGTCTTTAAAAATTTTGTCGATTTCATCGTCATACTGAGATGCTGACGGTATGTATGCGAAACAGATGAGGATGGGTTTTCCTTGACATATGTATTCAATTGTGATCTTGTGCCGGTCTTGGTGCACAAGTTTACACAGCTTAGTAACAATGTTTGGCGTTCCTACAATGAGTCCTTCACTCTTTCTGCCTCGTTTTCCTACGGCACGAGTCACGGTTATGGTGTAGTTATTAAATATTTTCTTTGAGTCGTTATTTATTTCAGAAATCCAAGTTTCGAATAAACAAAAGATATTCACGTCATTATATACAATTATATTGGCTTTTTTGTTCTTGTCTCTCATGAGTTCATTTACATTCCAGTATAATATTTTATTTACAGTTGGTTTATTTTATTTATGCTTGATGTGTTCAATGTGTATTGGCCGGCCACTGTCCTATGTAATGTGCAAGTCTCTTACGACGTTGTTGCCTTGTGGTTTTGCTTCATCCTTAGCTCTTCGCTCCTCGTATTTTGCTTTGGCCATCGCTGGCGGTAGGTCAGGATTAATGAAATAGATTGAGTCTTTTGCCTCCTTTAGTCTTTTTTTGGCCCCCATAAAGTGTTGCGGTCTTCAAGAGAACTAAAGGTGACGCAGACTTTGTTCAGCGGGATGCTTGTTTTGCTTTTTATTCTCCTGACGGTATCTTAATTTATAGTCTTAAGTGTCAGAGTGTCATGGATAAAGCTAGTGACTAGGGTTCTTAGTGTTTCCTGGTTTTGTTTTTTTGGATTTTTATACCAGCGAAGATAACGTTAAGTTTTCTAGCCTCATGTTCTATCCGCAGAAGTATTTTTTCGAGTTTGTTGTTGGTTGTGAAGCCATTTGGGTTCTGCTCTAACGTAACTATTCTCGCTTTGAGTTGCTCGTTCTTTTCTTTTAGTATTTAAATTGGTGACGATAGCACCTTCACCTTGTCATTAAGTGCAATTTCCATCGAGTCGAGTTGCTCTTGAATATTTTTTTGTGTTGTTGCTATTTTTTTCAAAAAATTTGTTGTAACCTCCAGGTTTCCTGCGTGGTGGCTGCAAGTATTTCCTTTAAACCCATTTTTTTGCTGTTATCTTTGTTCTCTTTCTCAAATTCGTCCAATTCCAGCAAATCGTCTACAGTCAGTTCTTGGGGTTTTGCTTTTTTGCTGTCTTTGTTGTCGTCCTCAAATGATAGCTTACGCTTTTTGTTGTCCTCAATTGTTGTCAGTGTTTCCAGTTTCTCATGAGAAGGGGGGATTCTGTTTATTTGGTTACTGTCTTGGATTATGTTCGGCATAGGAGGATATTTTAAAAGAAGGTGTGATAACTGGATTGCTTTTGAAAAAGCACGGGCTGTACCAGTAGCCTATAAGTAGGCTGCTGAATAAAATTCAGCGCAGCGTTGCGCTTTGCTGGTACCCTGTAATTAGGCTGCTGAATAAGATTTAGTGCGTCTAGGACTATTACACGTAATGTCGCACTGTGTACTGTGATGTTGGGTATCTTCTAGCTACGTTTGATGTAGGGTTGTCTGGTCTGAGTGACCCAGTATAGTCTCTGCCGGTAGCCTATAGACAGGCTGCTGACAAAGGTCAGTACGGCTGAGACTAGTGAACTTGCTGTCGGCGTTGTGATGTTGGGTATCTTCACGTTACAATAGATGTAGCTGTCGCGGAGTAGTTCAGTGTAGTCTCGGCCGGTAGCCTATGGATAGGCTGCTGACAATGGTCAGTACGGCTCAGACTAGTATACTTGCTGTCGGCGCTGTAATGTCGGGTATCTACTCGCTGCGAAAGGTGTAGAGCTGTCGTGAGCCAGCCCAGTATAGTCTTTGCCGGTAGCCTATGGTTAAGCTGCTGATAAACTCAGTACGGCTGAGACTAATACAGTTTTTTCGGCGCTGTTGTCGGGTAATATAACTTTTCCTGAAAATTTTTTCTATGTGACGCTTTACGGCTATGCCACTTACTTTACGAAATGATGTATGACCTCAACCTTGACTGGGTATGATAATGAGGAATCAAGCTTTAATACATGTATGATAAATTGCTATTAATATTACCGGTAATTATGTTATCCGAGATGATAATAATGAAAGGTTTGATTTGATGCAGACGATACAGTTGATAGTAAGTTTTAGCATTTAACTTGCAGAAGAATTCATTTTCTAGTGTGTTCAGTTCTTCGTCATTCCAGTTCATTCGTTTGCTAAATGTTTCAGTTTTTTACTTGTCAATTTTGAAATAGTTGAAAATAGAGAAGAAAAATGAAGTATCTGTTATTTTTCTTCAGGCCAGGTAGCACTCCCTGCTTTAAAGTTTGTTGATTGGTCAAGTTGTATGTTGAGCTGTGGTTATGGGCTTGGCTGTGCTTTACAATTTTCTGAGTAGGTATACTTGTTGTTGGAAATGGCTTTCGTGTTGTGTGTCCCGGAGGATGTTAAATTCTTATATTTTGTCACTCACGATTTTGAGTAAAAACTTTAATTATTTCCTCAGCTTCGATTTGTTTTAGATGCGGGAGATTTTGCTTAATCTGATAAGTGGAGATATGTTTTAAGTTTTTCACTTTTTCACGGGTTTTTATGGATTAAATTGCCAAATTGTTTGGAGCTTTACAGAATGTATTGCTAGTCCTTTGCCCGCCAAACCAAGGATCTATGTTAAGGATATATGTCAACCTAATTTCTGAACTAATGACAGTGGGGATCCAAAAAATGGTAAAATTTGTATGACGTCATTTATGGACGATCCCTGCATGTATACTAGTAAAATCCTATGTTTGCTAAGGATATATGTCAAATTTGTATAACACCGTCAGTATATGTTGTCATAAGTAGTGCTAGTGAGTGTAGGTGGGGTATTTATGACACGCTACAGCTTTATATAAAGGTAAATTATTATTTACGGGACATCATTTGTGCCTAACCCTCAAGCCCCTACAACAACATTCCTTCAGTACTTGTCTAAAAGGAGAGACCAAATGACCACTGACTGCACTGTAGCGTAGATTGAAATACTTGTATTTGCGTGGCAGAATTTAAAAACAATGGTATGTATATGAGTTTTGTGCATTTGTTTTGTATGTGTTTACACGCATTCCAGGCGTTTCTAACAGGTTCACTTCCTAAAATTTTGACAAGGGTCCATATAATTGTTAATTGTGCATAACTGGTTATTCCGATCACTCTCAAAAACAATAGGGTACCTCTTACTTTCATTTGTGAGAATTTAAGAGTAGTTTGAAAGTGATCATGTAAAAACTGTGAGCAGGACCAACAGACGGACAGACAAAACCATTTTTATAGATGCTCAGCTTCTAAAAACGGAAATTATTTCAATCATCCAACTTCTATTTTCGTGAGTGGAATTACTTTTAATCCACTAATGCCTTATATGCCTTAAAAGAAATCTAATTCTTTTTGGTTCTAGACAGCAATGCACTAAGAACTGCTCCCTTTGATATCGAAGCAAATGCTTGTCTTATATGACTAGACGGTGGCAAGTTATATTTCCCAAGACGTTTTTCTGTGCCACAATTTAGAGGAATAAGAAGAAAATCCCGTGACGTTGTTTAATGCAAAAAGGGGGAAAATCCCGCTAGTCATAGATATTATTTCTACCTTATTGCTGATATGATCTCAAGTCGAGGTCAAGAAGAAGCAGGTCGTGTCGAGTTGCCATGGCTTGACTATGTATTTTTCTCCATAATTTATTAATACTAATATTACAATTAAAAAGTTCATCCTACTATAGTTGTGGCGATGGCGCTTGCTTGGAATTGGAAGTAATTCGAATTCCATAATTCGTTCTATGTTTAACTCAGGAATACGAATCGTTGTCTATCTTTTTGTCCTAAGTAAATATTACTAGTGTTGTATTTTATACTGTTGTGCATCTAAATTCCACTCGACCTTAACAGTATGTATGTACATATGTATGTTTGTATGTGTTGTCAACGCACTGCTTTGCTAATACGCTGAGGTTTTATTCAGACTGAACAATAATAAATGGAGAATTTGTGTTCGTACAGTCATTTAACAATATAATGAAAATATATTAAAATAGGAACCATCAAATGTAAATTGCAGTTGTCAGAGATTGCATGTGTTCTATTTTCTATTAGCTTTAAACGTAATTGAGATAATTTTATAATAGTATGTTTGAGGAAGTATGATGTCGTGCGTGATCGAATTTGCCTTGACAGGAGCTTTAAAGGCATATTCAAGCAACACCTTACATTTGCATTCTCAGTAAGTATCCACTAAACCCAGCGTTAATACGTCAACTGCATCGACACAGCATGAAATTATTAGCAGATGCTTTGCAATATGTGGCGCGTTAATTGACTGCTGATTAGTATTGCCATTTTACCAGTCTGACACTTTGAGTCAATTTTGAACGTGTGACGGTCAAATTTAAACGACCAGTATTTTTGCAAAACGATCATTTTTGATCGTGAGGCGGTCAAAATTGAACGTTTAACGTTCAATTTTGATCGCTTATTGACTTCTCTTAACGATTGCATACAGATGCTTTAGCATACATTTTGACTTTTCCCCTCATTATCGTTTACTAAGAAAGTTCTGACAGAAGAGGGTACAGTTGTAAAATGTGCTAAATTTTAAGCTTTCTGCTCAGAAAGTTATTTTACCTGTCAAAATTGGAATTTGGCCGTCAGGTTTATTTTAATGGTTTTCAGGGTTCAAGCGATCAAAATTGAACGTTAAACGTTCAATTTTGAACGCATCACAATCAAAAATGATCGTTTTTTAAAAATACTGGTGGTTCAAATTTGACCGTCACACGTTCAAAATTGACTCAAAGTGCCAGACTGTTTACTGTCGTAAATTGAGAAAAGCGTTATTCTGCTAGGCACAATTTGCGCGCTGTTTATGTCTCTACACACATACCCAGACTTACACTACATCTTCTTAGTTAAAAACATATTTCCTAAAAATATTTATATGCATCCAATTTATCAGAGTATACCGGTATGTAAACTCACCTTTTTTTATTTTTCATTTCATTGATAATAATTCTTAAAGGGTGTGAGCGCTCATGTCTGTGGGATATGAAGCTCCACTGAAGTGAACGATAAATGAAGTTCAATATTAGAGGGAAGAAGATCGAAAAATAATCTGTACAGGAAATTCATAAGCTAGATCGTAGTACAATGCTAAAATTATTTCCGTGATGTAAATAATGAATCCTTAAGTACAAAGTACACTTCAAAGTTGGTTTAGTTCCATTGATAATGTTTAATTCGATTAATTACCTCACTCAAACACATTTTAATTTTACTTTTAGAGAACAAAATCCTAGTTAGTATAATTAAAAATTTTAAAAGTATTTATGTAAAGTTAAATTAGCAAGTTACATGAAGAAAGAAAAGAACTTAACTCATACTCGGATGATGGCTGATTAAGGTGTTTCGACTAATTAATTATTATGATTTAAACCTTTTAAATTAGGATTTGTGAATGAGCAATGCCCAAAACGCAATAAATCAATACTATTAACACTACATCTTATAAGTTGCTCACAAAAAGCTACTAAACCTTTCGTCCTCACCAACTACTTCAATTTCACTAACTTCCGCACAACAGGACGTGAATACACAACCTGGCTTATTATTTAATCAAGCATACCAAAACTAAACCACTAAGGTATTAAAAACAAGAGCTACAAAGCTAGGCATAGAATTTCAAGTAATCTTTCCTTTAATTCAGTAGCGCTGTTTTTTTATTTCAACAATAAATTAGATAGACATTTAGCTATTTCATTTCTATATGTAAATTAAGTCTAAGCATAACTTTTGTTTTGTGAAAACAATAGCCTACCACCCGATGTTTAGTAAATGCCGTGGTAACGTAGTAAAAAAGTACTATAGTGGAAAATAACAGTGGAGGTCTGAAAAAAGTAAACTTGAATTTTACAAAAGTTACTACTCCACAGTTATTTGTAGAGTATATATACTCACTATAGTACTTTTTTACTACGTTACCACGGCATTTACTAAACATCGGGTGGTGGGCTAATATCATTAGAACATTAGGTAGTGCTACACATGGTGAGGAACAAGTACTTTAGGATCAAAACTTTGCATTAGAGCTATTTTACAATGCATCACATAGGCAATACACGTCTTTTATGAGAACCAAGCACTTTGAAAAACCCTAAATTACAATTTCGCTTGTAGTACCCTGAAATAGCTTTAGATACTTTTGTTAACGATAGCAAGTTGTCTCTGCATATAAGCTTGAAAGTCATCTTAAGTGAGGTAGTATTACGCATGTAGAAGGTGCAACTACAGTCATTTGTCTAAAGCAATATTAAATTGACATAATGTTGAATCGCTATAAGTAGTAGGTGAGCTACCCTAGTGCGGTTTTATGCGTGATTTTTAAATTAGGTATAAAAACCTCTAATATCATTAAATATTGCTGTGATTGCCCTGTTTTACTTAAATTTACACCGTTTTAAAAAACTATGAATAAATTTAAAGTGTTGATATTTTATAGTTGATATTTCATGAACAGACAGCACACAAAAGTTAAAGCTAATACCTTACAGAGTTTTAGATCAATTTAACACCTAACGGAACCTGGTCCTCAGGGGGCTTTGCACCGCTCTTAATTTTTACTTATAAATTAATTCCTTATAGAATGGAAATGAAACGTAACTATGTAAAATTGGGCAAGTTACAAATTAGTGAGAAATATAACATTCTAGGATGTGAAATAGTACATTTTTAAGAGTATAAAATAGATCAAGTTAAACCTAAACTACATAGTGATGATACAACTAGTAAAGACTTATTTACCAGCTCGGTGCACTTAAATGCTTAAAACCACATTAGAAAATAACTTTAGTAGATATTTAACTTATAACTGTCTGAAACCCAGTAAACTGTATCAATTTTATGATATACATATTACAGACAACAATCTTATTTCATTTTAAAAATCGTTTATTGTATTTTAAAACAAAAAACTAAAAACTTTGAAAATCCGAAAAAAGGTCACTACCCGGGTTTTTTATTAGGAACTATGTCATATGTTACAACTGGTGAGTGTATATTTTATACATGTTTAAAATATTCACTTTTGGTAAAAATGACCCTATATTAGCATTAAAAACCGAAGGTTACTATAATATTCGGGTAACGCAAGTAATAATATTATAGTATTGTTTGCCATGTTGTATTACTTGGGTCACGATATTAAATTATTGTAAATCATTTTATGCTAGGTATTTAAATAATTAAATCTTAAACTGTAGAAGTAGGCCATAGGACCATTTATTGAGCTATCCTTGGTTTTTATGCGGCCTTTTATTGAGTTTAAACTTGACTAAACTATGAGAATTTTTCTCGTCTGCCAGTCTTTTGTTTGCTGATTGATCTATTGCTTAAGTCTTTACTGTTTGTGAATTTAAAGTGCAAATCGAAATTGAATTATTTAAAATTTCCAAATATTGTTAAAAGTTTACGTAACTGTTCATACTATCTACCCCTTAGAAGTCAAAAACCAACAATCAGATTTAAAAGGTACGTAAATATTTAGGTTATCAAAATAAATTGATTTGGAATTCTTTGTTTATATTTTAACGATATGTATTAGCTCTCAATCTCAAATTTTGAAATCGAAATTCATTTTGTTCTAGTTTAAATCGTACAATCCAGCCTACACACAAAGTGCTGTTAAATTTGATCATCTCTAAACAATTCATTAGGTACATTGATTATCTGGCTACAATATTTAAATATTGAAGTATAATTATTAAAATTATTTTTTGAGTGTAGTAGTAATTGTTCTATACTTTTTGAAATTTAAATTAGATTTTTTGGTGACCATACTACAACATCATTGATATTATAAAACTTTTTTAAGCGCTATTGTTTTATACACAGTTATATGAGTGATGAGCATAAAATCTAATGCTTGTTTACATTATTTATTAGGTAATAGCATAGGTCGGCATCTGCCTTACAATGAGGGCAATAAATGTTTTTTAATTGTTTTTTATCTGCTCCGGCTCTATTATTATAATAAATATAAAGCATATAAGTATATTTGATTTGATAAGTAAAAGCATAGGTCGGCATCTTTTTCATGATAAGGCCAATAAATTGTTTCAATTCCGTTTTTCAGCCGCATCTGCTCTCTTATTATAATGAATACGGAAAGAAAGCGCGATGATGGATCGAGCAGTGATGGTGCGAATGATAATTTAATTACGATAGGCATCCTTTGATTGATGAGACCGTCTTTTGATCTGCGTAGAAATATACGTCAAACTACAACTTTTTATTGCCATTTTACGTCAGTAGAAAGATAGGCGCTACTCACTGGACCTACTGGCCCTAACAGGTTAGTAATACTCAAAAGATGACTAAACAAATTTTGTTTAGTTTATAACATATATTTTAAAAATAGGGGTCCTAGGGGTCCTAGACGTCCACCAGTAGTTCAAACCACATACACTCCGTTTCAAGAATCTATGAAAAACCTTGGAAAATATCATGACTTGCTTATTAGACCATTTGAGGTAAATATTGTTTTTTAAACCTACTCTTTATATTATTTCTATTTTATACTTATTATTATTTTATATTTAATACTTGTATTTTATTTTATGATAGGAAAAGCAAAAATATAGACTTGCTTGTGTGAATAAAGAGCTAAAGCTAATAGGACAAGCTGAAACTGCTAAAATGAAATATGAGTTGGCTAATTTGAAAATACAACTTTATAACGAATTCGTCAAAGTGGCTGAAGTAAAGCAAAAAGAGCGACATTTAAAAGAGATACAGTCATTTCTACAACAAAACAATACACTCGGACACCTACCTATTTCCCCTCAAAATAATCCCCCACCTATGAATAGACCCTGAAATAATCCACCTTCAAATAATTCACCACCAAATAATCCTATTATCCCAGCTAAAAATAATCCTACGCCTCTTCAAACAACTACTAACAATGCTACTTATGATGCAATTAACCAATTTTTTTCGCGGTGTGAAACACCTTCTGTGTTTACAAACCCCCAAAATGGGTTCGAATCGGATTCAGTGGGAGATAAACGTGTCATTTTATTCCTCTGATAGATCTACACAAAAAAGAGGGAAAAAACAACACCACGACAAATAAAGTTATACTTAAAGGTGTAGAAAAATTGTGCTAACAGGTGTACATATAAAAAGTGATTTTTCAAATCATAAAAACGACAAATTAGTAAAAAAAGTGAATTTTAGGCCTAAAATATTACACATATAAATACAAATGACTAAGGTAAAACACGACAAGGCCACAAAAACCGCTGCTTAGTGTAGCGATAAATAGGTTACATGTCAGCTCGTAAAAGTTTTTAGCAGACTTAGAAATTCAGCATTAGGGGCTAATTAAAGTTTACAAAGTGCAAGTGTCAGCCAAAGTGGCAGTAAAAACAAAGCAAATACCAACGAAAGCGAGCAACAGAAAAACGCAAAAAGACAAGCCGCAAGCCCACTGCAGCCTAATACATTTACAGTAAGTAAACGTTTACCAACAGATCTGAACTCACACACTGACACAAATCAAAGCAAAAACATGTTGCAAACTCCCACAACTACAGTTACACTCAATTTATTAATGGAAACGATAACAAAAAATCTAAAAAATCTAAAAATCCAAAAAGCAGTTACTGAGCAATTGAGCAAGCTGACAGCAGTAAGTGAAAAAATTCCACAAATGAAAAAACATATTAAAAGACTGCATTGGCAACAAGAAGAACTATGTCGAAGAATCATCAGTAAGGATATCATGATCTTCAATGTAAAAGAAGACAAAAAAGAGACTCCAGTGGAAACTGACTCAAGGGTCCAACAGCTTCTGGAAAAATTAGATATTCATGATGTTAAAATTGATGAAGCAAGACATATAGGAAAACCAAAACTGGGAGCAGCAAGACCAATCCAAGTTCAGCTGCTAAGAAAGAAAGACAAATTTACAGTTATGGAAACCAAAAAGCACTTAAATGATAACGAAAAAACTAAAAAAAATTAGAATTACATTTAAACTGACTAGAAAAGAACAATATTTACATGGAATTCTCATCCAACATACAAAGACCCTAAAGTTAAAGACGCCCGCAGTTAAATTTCACACCAGGTTATCGACACTCTAGATTAATAATGAGGGAGCAAAAACGGCTTACAGAATTAATAAAAAGGATAAAATAATACAACTGCATCTTCGTTCCAGCGGAAACTAGCAGAATAGAAACGTCAGCAAGGAATAATACAGAACAAGCAAATTATGAACCAGGCAGCATTCAGATAAGTCCAAACCATATAAGTTATAATAATATTAAAAATAGCATTGTAAGTAGTATAGCTTCATTACCTAATATTATAAGAATAGAACGTAGCATAGTAGATACTGTCTTTAGCTCATCAGCAGAAACTAATAGAAGAAAAAAAAATTATAACATAATAGGTAGCAGCATACATACAAATTGAAATATGCAAACCCTACAACATACAATAAAAACTTTATTCTGGAACATGTTTGGCATAAACACACTACTCACAACAGACACAGAGGACCATTATACATTACAAAAAACACACGTATTACTATTGACAGAAACGTAAAATGACAACAACAGAATGCGCATAATACATTAAACTATCATCCCTCTTTCCATCACACACAATTAAGTTCACACCAGCCATACAATCAAGCAAGAAGAGAGCTAATAGGAGGCTGGTAACATTAATAGAAAAAACTTATATTATTATTATTATTATTTTTATTATTATTATTATTATTATTATTATTATAGGGTTTTATTCATTTTCAATTCTATTGCACATACATACAACTAGCACA
>JAQFZE010001651.1:0-17078 GCA_034695245.1 Dicyrtomina saundersi | reverse complement strand
ACATCGTAAAGCAACTTGTTAAATCGAGATATACCTTGTAAAGGTTAAAATCTTGGGAACATACATACATACATACATCCCCTGCAGCCGGTTGCAATTAGCTCCAAAAGTGTATGCCTTTAATTTTAAATTTGAATAGCTCATTTTTGCAATCATTGCTATTATTTTTTTTACATTTATCTTATGTTATTGTTGACATATCTGCCCATTTCAACTAACGATACTTTTAGAGACCACCAATTAAATATTTCTAAGAGTTGTGCTGACTTCGTAGTATTGTATCCTTTGTAATGCACTCATTTGTCTCTGCGATCTACTTTCTTTAGATCCTGTTGTCTCGCACTCTTTTGTCAGCACTCTTTTGTCTGCACTCATTTGTCCGCACTCTTATATCCGCACTCTTTTGTCTGCACTGTGTCGTGGAACCGTATTTACCCCTATCGAACCCTGAATTAAAGTACTTCAGATTTGGTGATTGCAAACGCTGTGGAATTTATAATTTAAAAAAATAGGTAGAAAAAAATATTGTGATGTTCCACCCATAAAATACAAGCTAGATTTCATAGCATTTATTTAAACATACAACGCTAGAGGAATACCGTTTGCTACTGCTTGTGACCATAAGGGGGACAGTGCAACAACGTAATACTGACGTTGACAGCTGCGCCGCAACCAGCGCAATAAAATCTATGCTGTATGTTTTACGACTTCCATTCCGCGGTGTATTAGAAAGTATCCACTTTTAATAAAGAACCCATATACTAGATAAACACTTCACATTTGGAATCTTACCCTTTAAGTGAGAGTGCATACGCAAACGACCCTCAAAGGTCCCATTCCGCACATACCTGGGGGATGCCCTATCAAAGTAAAGGAATGAGAAAAGAAGCCGTGTGTAAATTGGATGTTTCGGTAATGTTTGTATGTACTTATACTTTTTTTGACTGCAGCTGGTATATAGGCATTGTAATTACTGCTGACCCAATGTCGATTATTTAATAACAATGCCTGTATGCACTGCGTGTTGAATTATTTGAAATTTAAATAACACTTACAAAAAAAGGAGAAAAGAAGCCGTACAGCCATACTGAAAGGGTATGACTAATGCCTTTTTAATTAATTAAATTGCCAACCCTACCTATATGACACAAGTATCCTACCCAGGCTGTAAAGGGAGGGCAGAGAAAGTCGTACAGCTAATCGAGTTTGGCACAAATTACGATTAAAAGGATTTTACAAGACCAGAACTTCGATCCCCAAGTACGAAGGACGAGAGGTCCAGCCCAAGACCCGGATCAGTAGTAGTTGGCTCTAGTTAATTATAGTTTTATTTGTGTAAAATAAAATTTAAATAGCATGTATTCCGAATAACTAAATAAAAATCCTGCGCTTCACGTGTTATTTGTCCACCGTGGGCCGAAAGAAGATGCAGATCTGTCAGCTAATCTACGCTGAAGAAACGCGTTTGTTAGCAGCCACACGATTATACAGTACATAAATAAGAAGAACCTGAATCTAAGTTACCGACCTCGACGTTGGCGCTGGAAAAAATGTTAAATTTTTAACGTCGGTTATTGAAGACCACGAATAATCATACTCATTTGCTGAATATTAGGTTTCCCACCCCCCCCCCCCAAACGGGGGTAAAATGAGTGGAAGGTGCTAAAAGTGCATTTCGAGGCAAGTTCCGCCGCCTGTATTTTCCACTAATATGAACCCATTGGAACAAAATTTTTTTTGAAAGGAAATAAAGCAAAAATTCTTTAGGGTGTTTCAAAACTTCTGAAGATTTTGCAAAATGGCGCCAACAATAATTTTCAACATTTTTTCCAATTGGCCCCAATCAGTGTAAAGTAACATTTAAAAACTTTTTAGACCAAACATTTTTTTAAAATTTGGCCACTCCTTTAGCCAATATTGGCAAAATTCTAAGAAACGAAACTATCATAGGTTTACATTTGACCTATCAGCACGAAGTATATATCTACATATATTACTAAAAGGCGACGGTTATGTATAGAAATCTTTGTGCTCTACAAAAGCTACGTATCAAAGAAAAATTTCGAAATTTTGAAAATTATTTTTGGTGCCATTTTGCAAAATTTTCAAAAGTTATGAAAAAAACCCTAGTATTTGATCTCTCCTCACAAAACGTTTGCTCGAAACGGTTCATAATTGTGAAAACTACAGATGGCAGAACTTGCCTCGAAATTAACTTTTTAGCACCTTCCCCTCACTTCTTACTCCTCTTCGGGGGGAATTAAAAATGTAATATTCAGCACCTCAGTATGATTACTCGTCGTCTTTGATAACCGATGTTAAAAATTTAACATTTTTTCCATCGCCGATTCAGCTTCAGAAAAGAGAAAAGGAAATTCTTGTCTTGGTTCAGGCTAGTTATATTTTCCAATGTATGAAAAAGTTTGTCGATATATGTGTAGTGTACTGTGTACTTACTGTGTGTTGCACTTTTAAAAGGTTGCAAGTTTATCGAAATTAACACGTATCTCTTTAATCCTGCTCCTTCTCGTGCGCGTGTGTCTAGTGTCATTTTATGAAGGAAACAGGTATCACTTACCGGCTTAGGCGTTACTTACCCAACCGAAACATAACATACCATAGGGCATTATCAAACTACATATGGAGGGAGGAGATGGTGCAAGAAGTATATCTGGCTAGCTGTCTGTCCGTCTGTTGGTTCGACGTTACAATTCAGTTTTTACCGATTGTCTTGAAATTACTTTTTAATTTATGCGTCTTGACATTGGCACATTAAACCGTTGATTTTACAAGGGTAGAATTCCCTATTGTTTTTAGTAGTGATCGGACGAACCAGTTTTCCACACAAAAATTGCAATAATATAACATTCAACACAAAGTAAACGTGGACAGTAGTTTGTAATGCCCCGGTACATGGCATGACGCTTAATAACCCTAAGTGTTGTTTGTTAAATATTACCCAGGTTTGGTAAGTAATAACGTATAATAATAGGGTGTTGTTAAATAATAGAAGCCCAGTGCAATAAGAAATGAACACAATCACCACCGAAAATAACGAAATTGATGACGCACTCTAGAGGATAGAAGGAGCAGGTTGAGGGGGCGGGCGGCAGCGAGGAGTCTTGCGATAAATAAAAATTGATAGAAAATTCCAATAAACTATTTCACAACTCAAACAAACGTGCCCAGTACAGGTTGTTTTGCTGTGGCACAGTAAGTCAACCCTTAATAACTAGGGGTAATGTGATAACTAGTGCACACTTTCGATAAGCAAAAAACGGAAGTTCCGATTGAGACGCAATAGCGCCAACATCTGCTTCTTTTCCGCTGTGTCAAATATAAGGCATAATTTAATATTGTTTTGAAATATAAGGATTTAAATCACATAGTTCGACGCTGTTTTTTAAGTCAGTTTTGTAATGCAATATGTATTGTATGTGTATATGTATGTATATGTGTATGTATATGTATGCCAGAATCACCTCTACTCAACACCACAGCATTCCGAGGCCTCATAATAATTAAACATACAATACATTTGTAAACACATTGTGCAAAATATAACACCAATTATATGCAATATTATTTTTGTAAATCCCTAGAGCCGTATACTGTGTCATTTTGGCATCTTTCTGTAACGAAAGCAGTTGACGAATAAAGTCTATTATATTACATGTAGGATAAATACTTTAAGCAGTATACTACAACATTTGTAAAATAAAATTTATTTTATCGTGCATAAATTACACAGTTTCAAATCCAGTTACGTTGCTAAAGCCTAAGAATATTCTAGTAAGCAGATTTATCTAGAATGTCTGAGCTACAATAGTGATGACTATTACGAAAATTATAACACCGAGGCAGAAGATTTGGAGAATTTTGAATACTCGTTCAAGTACCAACACTAAGATATACTATATACAGGGTGTCCAGCACGACATTATTAAAGCAAAAGAAGCCCAATGGCCATGCTAATGCCCATTATAGTACAAGTTAGCACTATTCAAAAAGAACTAAAAACATTAAAACAACATGCTATTTTTGTGATGCAATATCTGCTTAAACGTGTCAATAAACTTTTAAAAGTCAAGAACAAACAAAGCAAGTCACAAAAAAATATAAAATAATAAATTTGAATTAGTGAAATTCAAATCTATAGAAAACTTCAAACAAATGTAAGCAACATTGGCCCTGCAAAATCAAACAACGCCAAAAATAAACCAACCACAGAAACCCAACAAACCTCACCAAAATACTGCGTTAATGCCCCTAGCTTAGTTTAATCACAACCGCAGCATTTGAAACCGATTATTCAAGCCATTCCCCCAAAAATTGCTATAAGGCAAACTCCATTGTTATTCTTAAAGTAATAGAAAACCAAGACAATTTACCAGAATCTCTGCATCGCTCAATAAAAACAATTACGGGTTTTATGTCGATCCAAATTATTAAGTACGACAATGCGTCGCGGCTAGAAAAGTCGGTCTATAAAACAAGAAGGCCCATCAAAGTTTAGCTAAATCCAGGACTCAAAAGAGATACAATTTGGGAGCAAAAAGCTGAACTGCGTACAAATTTCATGATATACGTCGGACCGGACGTCGAGCAATCCAGAAATGTTATAAAAAACAAAATCCATTTCGCGTTGGCTTAAGCATCAAAGACACTCAAGAAGCAAAAAATCCCGACAACCGAGAAATTTACACGGAACTTTTCTCACGGCTATTGATAGAAAATCCAAGCGTACATAACGTTGCGATCATAATTTTCAAGTTGTTAAAATGAATTAGCCAGTTGTTTTCACTGACCATTCAAGCCACCCTGTATAAGCACCAACGTATCTTTAAACTAGCATAAGGAAGGAATTAATTAATATGTTAATATAACACGTAACAGTAACATATTAAACAGTAGAAATCTAATTAAACTAATTCTAATAATGATGTGTGTAAAGCTATGTCACATACAGTATTCTGCAGCTAATTTAAGACATTGATTCGTGCATGTATAACAATAAAATCGAATTCCTTATTTACGATATTAAAAAATACTTTCGCTCTTTGTAATAATAAAAAATTAAGTTCCAACCATTAAATAATTCAATTGACCATTTAACTTACAGTTTAAGTTAATTTTAAGCCTCGTTACAGCACAGCCAAGGCAGTCACACGCTATAAACGTTTTACCGACAATTTATTATTAATTAATTACCAAGGATCTTTTGATCAATTTTGTAAATAACCGCTTTGTAAAAACTTAACAATGTTGTATGGGCTGACCTCAAATCGACTCAATAAAAATATTGTTATTATTATTTTAATTTTAAGCCATGTAAAACCAAAATTGGCTGCAAAGTGGGAGATACTACAGTTAACAACCTTGTCTATGCAGATGATGTGTGCCTGCTGACTACCACCAGAGCTGCCCTCATGATTCTGCTCAATATATGTGAAGATTTTGCTAAACAGCATGATCTAGAGTTTAATGCTATCAAAACACAAGTACAAGTTTTTCTCCCTGGCTGAATCAAGAAACATGTCGGGCCCATAGTCACTCAAGTCCAGGACAACGAAGTCTATCCCACAAAGATAAATATTTAGGCTACACCGTCACTTAGACGACTAAATACGGCACAGATCGATTGTGTGACATTTAAGAATAACTGCAGAGTCCGAGAAATTTACAAGCGGGCGAACATGATTAAGTGTTTCTTTAAAGAATGCAGCGTAACAGTCAAACTACATCTTTTCGTCACATATCTCTACTATCTATTGGTGCAGTATCTGGTCTCTGACCCAGGCTGCTTCTGCCCTAATGAATGTGGCGTACAACAACTCGTTTCGTATATTGTGAATGTCAAAATGCGAGACAGTGGGAACGGTGGTCCCATCCATTAAGTGTTCCTACCAACAACATTAAAATTGCACGAGGTGGGCTCCGCCCATCAATGGTTAGGCCGACCTTTCCCACTTTTTCGAATTTTGATATTCACAATAGTTATGGGCAGGGCCGGATTAGCGTAAAAAAGCGCAGTTGTGCTCACATGTTGAGAATTTTTGCTCATTCTTGCTAGTCTTAATTTAAACTCAAAGGCGCGGGTGTGCTAGCACACCCGCCCCTATAGGATAATCCGGGCCTGGTTATGGGGCTGCCTAGGGCGTGCAGTGCTTCGATCATGTTTATAGAAAATCGAGTTAATAACTTAACTGCGGTACGTAGATTCTCTGCCTAGTCACTGCACACTAGACTTCTTGCCTCTCCGAATAAAATAATCAAGAAAATCTTCCACTCCGAATGTCACAAAAATGCTCAGTCACTACAAGTATGTGTAAATTACTCCTTTGGACCTTTAGTCTGTCAAAAGGAAATAAATAATACTAAAATATAAGCAGAGAGCTGAAATCTTATTTCTTTGAAATAGAAGCGCATTATATCCAGTATACGAAAATTTTCTACCCGGACCATTGCTGCCCGGACATTTGTTACCAAAACCCAACCTAGGACATTTGCTACCCATAACCTAGAACTAGAACATTTGCTACCCATTGCAAGAGTAGAAATAAAATGCATCGGCAATATTAAGGAGTGTACAGTGATAACATGGCATCGTTAAAATAGTTTATTAATGCTGTTATTGTTAATGATAGAAGATCATATAATTGTAGATGGTCGTTCAAAAATGATATTTAAAAGTTGTGTATACCTATATTATCTTCACAATTAATTTTTCTAATTAATAGACCCTGCACATTAAGACTTAATAATTGCAGTAAGTCTTGATATGCAGGTTTTATTAGAAAAATTAATCGTAAAGATAATATAGGTATACACAAATTTTAAATATTTTTGAACGACCATCTACAATTATATTATCTTCTATCATTAACAATAATAGCATTAATAAACTATTTTAACGATGCCATGTTATCACGGTACACTCCTAAATATTGTCCATGCATTCTATTTGTACTCTTGCCATGGGTAGCAAATGTCCTAGGTTCAGGGTAGCAAATGTCCTACAAACTTATATCCTACTTGTATTTGCCAAACAGTCCTCAAAGCTATTGATTGACTAAGACGGCGAAAACGTAACTTTATACCCATGAAACTTGTGTACTTTATTAATGCAAGCTACTCTGCAAAAATTGCATGCGATAAATAGTTATTATGTACATAGTTTTATTTTGCAATAATTTGAATATGTAATGCAATTGTTGCTTATAAAGCACAAAGAGTAAAAATCTAGATCTTTATAATGTTTAAAACCCTTATATTGTCAATCGATCAGAACTCCAATGTATAAATGTTTTGGTAAACCAATTTAACTGAGTAAAAATCTAGATCTTTATAATTTTTAAAATCCTTATATTTATATTGTCAATCAATCGGAACTCCAATGTATAATTGGTACGTTAAACTAATTTATCTGAGCATGAAATTAATCGTAATCATGCAATAGGCGTCAGCCCAAATAGGAGTGTATTTCAAACTAAGTTAAGAACTGCAATAATGGGGTATTGTTTTTTAACTGATGCCCATATATGATGTATAATGCACCCTGAACGTGTTTCTGCGACGTAGATTAACTTACAGCTCAGCATCTTCTTCGGGTCCAGGATGGACAAATACGGAGCGAAGCGCCGGATGTTTAGTACGGACTACTGACGACTGAGCCCGCTATTTCTGTTGGTTCATTTAGTTTTTTTCGTGTTTATATTACGTACAGTAGTCCCTCGCTTATATGATGTGATTAAAACCAGACCCCTATCAAATAAGAGAAATATCATAACTTCTATGTAATTTTTTATTCATGTATGGTTAGTATTTGTTATGTTGCAAAAGGTAAAAATAGGTATTTTATTGTAGTTAATAAGTGCTTACTGGGTTCAAAATCAATTAGTATAAAATACTGATATATAATAAAAAATAAATAATTTTTGAGCGACCAGTAGATTTTAGATTAGTTTATTGTCATTATTTTTTAGAAAAAAAAGTAGTTATAACTTACTTATAAGTACTTATAACTTGAAACTTCAATATATAACAACTTTGTGAATAAATGTTTCCTTAATTTCCTTTTCTTATTCAGAAGTATCATAACTCGGATTTTGGTATTTGTAACTTCGTGGGATCATAATTCGAATTTTGGTATCATAACTTTGAGGATCATATAAGCAAGGGACTACTGTATCTGTTTTTAGAAAATAATAAAAATAACATTAAATGTGTGCTCATGAGCCTTCGTACTAACGCTTCTCCTCCTCGTCGTGGGCTGGAGCTCTTCGTCATAAATAACCATAAGATGTACCCATAAAAAACGTGATTTAAAGTAAGTTGAGGCGTTGAGTGGAGACAAAATGTGTAGACGCTTGTTTAGATGGTTGCTAAACCTTTGGTATTTATTTGGTATAATGTTTAGGTTTCTTTAGTTCCTTATTTTGTTTTTGAATTAAATTACTGTTTTATTTGTAATACTAGCATTCATGTACAGCCAGACCTGAAAAAATTGTTTGCTTAATAAGTTTGACATGAACATTTCCTGTAATTACATGTGTTTTGGGTATTCAGGGTTACCTGTTTATTTCGGTGTTAGTTAACACAAACAGTGATTTGATCCGGCTTATTATTCAAAGCATCAAGAATGATTTAACCTCCAGAAACCCAGTTCACGTAAACCTGGCTTTACAATGCATTGCAAATATTGGAAGCAAAGACATGGCTGAAGCTTTCTCTACAGACATTCCTCGCCTACTTGTATCGGGGTAAGTTAAATATCAAAAGTTGCACGTAATTATTGGTCTGCTAGTTAGTCGCCTATTGGTAAGCCGAAGTCTTTTAGAACATTTATTTTGTTGATATAACTCGACTTTACACCTTGGTTGAGTATATTAATATTGATATATAGCATATTGCTTTATTGAAAGTTCACCACGCTACAAGCTCAAGTGCCGAATATGAATTTTCCAAGTTCCCCTAATATTTCATGGGGTCCAGTGAGTTGGAAACACCGCAAGAAGGACTCTACGACATTTGAGGGTCGCGATATGCAGTCCAAAGCAGTATGAGTACGACACTTCACAGAACGACACTTTCTGCAACGACAACTGGAAAACGATATTACGTCTACTAAAATTTACATGCACGTCAATACGTCACAGAGATCACTGGTGGTGCAGTGGTGCCGAGCGAGACATAGCGTCTGAGGCTCTCTACTGCTGTTGACCAGGGTCTTGGGTTCGATTCAGACTGATCTTAAAAAAAACGCCGGGCTCTCGACTTGTGTGGCGACCAATATTATTAAAGGATTACTTGGCTCTGTGTTAGTACGGGGTAAGCTAGTCACACGGAGGTCCGTGCTGGGAGAACAGTCTTAATTGATTGAAACTTCTGACCCTTGCAAACAAAGCTATGTAAACGTCCTTATACATTTCAAAGTGTGACAAATTACCTGCTGACATTCAGTCCTAAATAAATACGTCTAATATGATGATCGCTAAATTGGGGGTTTAAGCCCCTACTGAAACCATCAACTCCTAACTAGTACTGAATCTAAATGTGCTACCTTAATAAGTTACAATAATGCTCTACCATAGCACAATGCATTTTAGGTAGCATAAACTACGATAGGAAGTTGTGGGTAACTGGGTAACCTATGAGCTGCATATGTACAGTTATACATCCTCATATCAAATTTACTTTGTGAATATTTGTTGTACGAATTTGCTTTCGTATGTATAATATATTTTAATTACTCAAATCTACCTCCCACCTTGATAATTGTTTAATTTTAGTATTATTATGCGAATTCTTTTTTCAATTCAGTATGTAAATATTTCAATGATAATATCTACCTCACACGTCCATAATTATTTGATTTTATTATACTACTGTACGATTTAAAAAATATTGTATATAATATAATTCATCATATTATGTGTAAGGACACGAGAAAACAAGCCACATTTACGGTTTGTACGTAATGACAGTTTCAATTAGCTGGTAAATGTAGAGTCAAAATACTGAACGAATATTTCTCGACTGTTAATAATTTCAATTATTAATTCAGTTATAATAATTCCTGACACAACTAGAAGTGATAGCCGATTTTAGATGCTGAGCAGCATAAATTGAATTAGTTTAATTTTATAACTACGCAGCCAATAAATAATATGCGATGGATCTTGATATTCAGTGTAGCCCATCAATTTGCAATAATTATACTGGACGTAATTATTTGGGACTGACTGTCAGCCGGCAATTTGTCACACGTCAAAATATCTAAGGACGTATCTACGTGGACGTAAATTTCATTCAACATATTGTCGCTTTCCAGTTGTCGTTGGACCAACTGTCATTTTGTGAAATGTCGTACAATGTACCGTGTTAGGCTGCATATCGCGACCCTCAAATATCTCCAGGCCGCAAGAAGTGCACCCTACGTTAAGTTATCTGATATATACCTTATTAAATAATACACCCATTGCAATTTTTTCAACGTGTTTAAACATTAAAATGTGCAGTTATTTTCATTTTAAAGAATGTAATGTGAATAATTGTAGGGTCGACCAATTTTAAAAATTTACTTTTACACATCTACAGGTTTGAAATTATGTGGCGCAAACGTACTATCGCAACTGACCGAAGTTGGAACAACGCTAAGCATTCGAACATATATATAGCATTTCTACACACTCACCATACGAAGCGTTCCAACTTCTTTTGTGGCGTCATTTTTAGATGCTGGTACTAGCTCACTAAAAGTGTATTGATATGGCGTGTCTGCATGTTGGTCCGACGTTTTTAACCGGTTGTCTTGGTTCCATTGCGAACCCAGGTTGTCGAGGTTGCTTAAAATTTAAAATGATGAGCCGTAAGGTTGTAAATCTATAGTCCCAACTTTCGTGGATGTAGGTAGGTGCAAAAAGATGGATGGATTATGACATAGATGATCTGTACCGATCTAGTGAAAGTAATAATTCCTTCACTGAAATCAACACAGAAGCAACAACTTCTGCAAAATAGCACGATTTATATAAATACAGACAGTTAACGATTAGTTTGTTTGTGTAATCTACTGTAATAAGCAATACTGTTTAGATGAAGCCACCACTACTCCATGATCTTCTTTTCCCCCTACGCATGAATCCATTTACACTTTCCATTGAGTAAGCCGGCGACTACATTTATGCAGGTGGCGGGTATAGATTTTCCGATTCTGATTATTACCAAGTCACCTACCCAAAACCGATGCGCAAAGTACAAACATGGCTCGACGCATCACATCACATCTTCTTAGGGATGGTCCATAAATGATGTCACCGAAATTATCACTCCCTTAGAAGATACCCACAAGGGATGGAGCCATTGTGTCAATTTTTGAAATTAAAATTTCGATGGTCCGTAGTAATGCATTAAAAGATGTGCAAAAGGCCGCACAATTAGTTCAGCTGCAATTCAGGCGCCTTTTGCGCCAAATTTCAAATGAAGTTAAAGAACTTAACAACTTAAAGAATGGAAAAGATATGCAAATGCTACAGATGAACTTTCGAACATAAATTATAAAATAGTTAGTTTTATAAGATTACGCGACACGTGATTACCTAAAGATACTAGCCGTCGTCTCAGAAACGACGGGCCTTATTACCTAGTTTACAATAGACGTGAAAAAGAATAACAATATTCGGGGATATTAAAAGTCAGCTTGCAAGTCTTGTGCACATGAGAGTTAAGGCCAGAGTCAGAGATTTTATTTGACTTGTGGCGATTATAGCTTGAAAACGTTATCAAACAAGTTGGAAAAATGATAAGTAACTTTAATATTATTGATATGAAGGATTTTAGGTTCTAGGTAATAAGGCCCGTCGTTTTTAAAACGACGGCTAGTATCTTTAGGTACTCACGTGTCGCGTAGTCTTATAAAACTAACTATTTTATAATTTATCTTCAAAAGTTCATCTGTAGCATTTGCATATCTTTTCCATTCTTTAAGTTGTTAAGTTCTTTAACTTCATTTGAAATTTGGCGCAGAGGGCGCCTGAATTGCAGCTGAACTAATTGTGCGGCGTTTTGCGCATCTGTTAATGCATTATTACGGGCCATTAAAATTTTAATTTCAAAAATTGACACAATGACTCCAACCTTTGTGAGTACAAAAAGTTTTTTACAGTTAAGAGAGCCAAGACAATGATTATGATGAAGCATCGAAGTAACTTACGTTACTTTATAAACATTAATGCGACTATCAATTCAATACTTACCTTTCGACTTTTAATCTAACAACCAACACCCATTATTCCTTTCAATGTAGCTCCTGTGTTCAACCCAGATCACTGCTGTCTGTAGTTTGGATTCAAATCGGATTTAGATTCCAGTTGTCATAATTAGTTGAAAATGCATAAAGCAATTAAGCGCCATCTAAATTATTAATGTGAGAAAGAATGCAGTTAAATGTTAAATATTACACTTAATTCAAAAGAGAGAACTTTCATATCCTTGAACAACTCTATTGAAGTACTCTTGCACTATTTTATTAGTATTTAATCAACAAACCACGTAGTTCCGACAGAATACTGTTATATTATTATTTACCAGGGGTCCAGCCTCTTACGAAACAGACGCCGCCGAGACCTTATTTATAATGGCCTATTGCAGACTCCCCCTTAAATAAACCTTTCTCCGGATCAGTGTGTGAGCCTGCCCTTGGCACGCAAAAACGCCACGAGCTAACCCACAGATGCCTGACCCAACATTTTCAACCAGACAACGCAACCACCAAGGTAGAGGTTTCTCACTAATACAAAGGCTGGACATGTTGTCCAGAATTGAATCGGGGTATCATCCTTCTCCCCACAGTCCAAGCATAGTAGAGATTCCAATACTTCTATCCTCCAGCCATGACTGCCACAAACTCCTTGCTCGGTAACAAGCCCAATCAACCACCTTAATTGATCCCTAGGATATCGTACCAGTGACGCATTACCGTACAACAGTGCCGATATCCAGAGCTTGGCCATCCTACAATTGCTCAAGCCAGTCCCGTTTCTCTCATGCTCACGCCTTGTCGATTCCGCAATATTGCAATAGAACTAAGTTATATGAGCCCCATTTTTTGCAGATCACAGTGTGACTACCAGAACCCCCAAACATAGGATCTACCGTCCATAACCCCCTGGTTTTCAGCATATGCATGGATCTAACGGCTACCGCTCTGTGAAAGATGTCCAGAGCGATAGGACCAAAAAGACATTCCATGGCCGTTTTCGGCGTTAAGCAAGGGGCACAAGTGATCATAAGACACGCATAGTGCTGAACTCTGCTCAACCAACTCACATACGAGCTTTTCTCAATTGCTGGTTACCAGATGACAATTCATTATTTCATCACAGGTCGAACAAGAGATGTGTAGGTCCACTTCGCAACACTCGGAGTAAGCCCCTATTTCCTAACTACCATGCGTTTGCACCTGGTCAAAGTAACCTGCGTTCTGCTTAAACTGAAATCTTAGTGGCTTCCACGTAAGATGCTTGTCCAGGACAACGCCAAGGTATGTAACTATTCACTAAATTTCCGGATTCACGCTTCTATACCGAATGGCAGTGGGACAGAATATGTTGTCTCTTGTAAATAACACCAGCACCGTTTTCTCGGATCTTAGACTCTGTCCAAATTCCACGCAACCATTCACTAATAATATTAAGACCATCTCATACGGTGCGTGAGTGTACTAAGGGCAATGAAGCACGGCAGTATCATCCGCATACCTTTGCGACAGAGTAGACGACGCCCTCTACCGTACTCTTATCAACAGATCATCCATAACTATATTCCACAAGAAGGACGTTATAACCCCACCCTGTGGACATCTATCTATCCACCTCCCGATGTCTTGAACTACCATTGACCTCACACACAACTCGTCTTTGTCTAAGGCCAAAGTTAATCCATCTCTTAAGCAAAGAGCAAACACCAAACCAATTTAGTGCATCCGTAATTGCACTAAATAAAACATTGTTGAAGGTCCCTTCAATGTCAGCAAATGCACCTAAAATGCAAAGGCATCTGCCCTGTCTCCAAGGCCCTCTCTACAAAGGCGACCACCCTGTGGATAGCAGCATCCGTGAAAAGTATCTGCATGTGCGTGTGCTTATGATTTACCAGAAGGCTGCTCTCCAGCTCAGGTGTCCTGATGTCCCCATCAACCAGTCTTTTAAGGACTTGCAACTAAACAGGAGCTAACTGTATAGGCCTCCATGCAAAGGCCTTACAGTAGTCCCTCTAACGCTGGTTAGGTAAAGATACTACCTTTGGCACACCAACAAAACGGGTCCCAGTGCCAAGCAAGCTTGATAAAGGCCATGTAACCGCCCCAAAATGAACGACAAACACCTTTGCAATAGAACAGGCTTAATATTATCGGACCCTCCAAACGTGTATGGCTTGAAACTCAAAATAGCGGTCTGCACTTTACTATTAATAACAATCCCCGAGCACCTATGCGCACCTAGGAATCGCAACCCACACCTAGAAATATATTCTTGCTCACCAACATGCACATGGAAATAATGACGTAAAAGAACATTAAGGGTCTCATCTAGTGACACCGTTGGGCGATATGACGATGTCAAGGATAGCCCCAGGAGCTCTAGTCATCCTACCCTCAAGACTACGGAGACTTTTTACAGCACTCCAAATGTGACCAACTCTGCTACAAAAATCAGTTCATGACTTCCTTTTTGCGCAACGAACAGCAGACATATTAACATTGCGGGCTTTCTTGTACTCAGCCCAGATAACAGGGTCCCAACTGTGACAACCAAATCTTTTGTACAAAGTACTAGCCCCGTCACGGAGGATTGTAAACTCGTTTATCCACCAAGCTGCAACCCTGTCCCTACGCTTAAGTACCCGCATTGGGCACACTACATTTAGGGAGACCAGAGGATGACTGATTGACAAAGACACAAAACTGTTAGTTAGAACTAGAGTAATTTATGTCAAAGTATTAATAATGGTTTTATAAAGTAAAACTTCTCACCTTTATATGTTGCTTATCAGAATTCAAATTGTTGGGACTAAACTTGTGAAGAATTTTTCATTTTCTTGCAAGTTCCTGATGTTGATCATGCCAACTGTAAAATAAATACTGTAGCAAACTCTTTTCTGAATTTAACTCTCAAAGCAAAAGGGGCATTAACCCTTTATTGGAGAGAAACTTAATTTTAAACTTTTATACCCAAGTTTAGCAGCAGGTATATAAATCAGAGAAGTAAGAAAAAAATCCAGTTGTTGAGCACAAGTACAAAGGACTGTTGCAAGTTCCTGACTATTAGTCCTGCCTGAGTAAAATTTGTTTATGTTGTGTCGCGCATGCGCAAAAATGAAGCGAAAACAAGCTCTTTAAGAACAATTAATTCGCAGCTCCGTAATGACTGCATTCTTAAGTGTGAAAAATCAAGCTTCAGTAAAATGTACTAATACTGAAGCACATATGTAGGACCGCATAATGTACTCCAAATTTCGGCTCATAATGTAGATCTAAAATGCTCGTTTAATAAACGCAAAGACTTTGCGAACTCTCGGAAGAATTTACAAATTTATTATGACGTTGGGTGCCGACTGGGTTATTATCTGTATACAAAATATGGCAAACATTTATCGCAGAATGAAGACGATTGCAAAATCAAAAATGGAGTCAACTTTGAAACTTCTCTGTATGAGACTGCAAATTTAGTGAACGAAATGGTAGTCGGCATTGAGTCAAAGTCAAATCAGCCCGCCTAAAATTAGGAACATTAGGATTTCTATGCATTTCCGTAACATGCATGTGAGAAGGCAAGTTGGGGGAGCGGAGCTGCTGCTGCGGAGCAGGGTGGGCGAAGGCTAAGTATTAGCATAGAAAGGAGATCGAACAGCAGCAAGAAATTGTCCATAAAGGATATCATTATATCATGGTCTAATTTGGTATTAATGACATGCCATGCTAAAGATAGCCGCGTAAGTAATGTTAAATGATGACATTGGGGTGGGTGGCTCCTATGGAAGTGACAATTTCGGTGACATCATTTATGGACCATCCCTCAAAAGTTGTGATGTGATGCGTCGACCTATGTATGTACTTTTTGCACTGGTTTTGGGTAGGTGACTTGGTAATAATCAGAATCGGAAAATCTATACACGCCACCCGCATAAATGTAGTCGCCGGCTTACTCAATGGAAAGTGTGAATGGATTCATGCATAGGGGAAAAATTAGATCATAGAGTAGTTGTGGCTTCATCTAAACAGACTTGCTTATAGATTTTTTACAATAGACGTGAAAAATAATACGAATATTCAAGGATATTAAAAATAAGTTTGCAAGTCTTGTGCACACGAGAGTTGAAGCCATAGTCAGAGATTTGGATTTGACTTGTGGCGATTATGACTTGAAAACGTTATCAAACAAGAAATTTCTAAAAGGGATAAGTAACTTTTAAATTGTTGATAAAATGAAGGATTTTAGTCCACGTGGACTTGATGTTAGAGTATAAAATCTAATATACCTCAAGCCAAAAGCCAATAAGCTCTAATACATGAGCTTTTATTGTTAGCTACAAGAAGTTTACTCTCGTGCAAGACAGACAGTTGTAGGATATTTCCTATCCGGACTTTTCCTACCCGGATTATTCTTACCCCGACTTTTCCTACCCACGACCACACCTAGGACGTTTCCTACCTATTACCATGACTAATGGAGAAACCAAAACAAGTAAAACTATTTATGAATGTACTGTAAAAGCACGGCAGTTTCAAACCAGTAATTAAATTATTACTTTTACTAGTTTTCAAAAAGTCGCAAATATGCATTTTTAGTCTTCTTAGCAATTACTGCAGTAATAAAGCAAGAAATATTATTGTACTAGCTAGTCTATATTATTTAAAATAACTCAAGGATTTAAAACAATACAAAAGTTGTGGGTATATCCAGAGTGTATCAATTTGAATAGTGATAGATCTCCCACCTTAATTTTGAAATAAAAATGGAAACTTCCGTCGTAAGACACCACTATCGAAGAAACTGTCGTTTAACACGCTCGTCATA
>JAQFZE010001650.1:0-17084 GCA_034695245.1 Dicyrtomina saundersi | reverse complement strand
CAAGAAACAACGCAAATTGTGTGTCAGTTGGAATTTTGGAATGCTTGGATTTGTATTCAAAATTATAAAATAAAAATAGACCTTGACGTTTTGGGTTTTAGAAGTGGTAGTCTTAGATTTGGGTTTAGGGGAGACGTCAAAGTCATCAGAATTATTTGCATTAAAATCGTCCTCATCGGAAGACAAGCTCATGACCTTATTCTTCTTGGGTAAGGTAGTAGTGGTAGGCCTTGCGCTTTTACCAGCGTTCTATTTGAAAACAATTAAGTCACAAACTAAAACTTACTAAAAAATAAAACAAGCACTCCATACGTAGCAACCATTACCATATAATATACATAGCAAAATGACATAGCAGCCCCGATCACCATTCCCCATTGATCAGAGCAATGCAACCGAAACCAATAAAATCAAAAAAATCATAAATGATAGGAATGCAACAAGGGAAATATCTGTAGGAACCTTTTTGGGGGCTACAGGTGATGCATCTAATTCAACAACATCGTCATCATCATCATCGGAGTCCGAGGAGTATTTCGCAGCCTTCTTCCCTTTGTCTTCTTGCTTCTATTCGTTGATGTGGTTCAGATAAATTTTAAAATCAAACCTTTACTATTACCACTATGACACCCTTATACTTGCAAGTAATATTCATGAAAAGCTTTTTTAACACACAGAACGACAAATACGACACTTATCAGTTACACACTACAAACTGCATAACGCACTACGGTTACGGTACTGGGTACATAGTCTACAATAAATACTGTAAAATGAGCGTATCTAGCTATCTATACAAGAAGCATCAAGTAGCATCACAAATTAAAACAATAAAATACTGTATGTTCTACGTATAACACAGATATATACAAAACAACTAACAAGTTATAAATACATGACTGTTTAGTATTGAAATGTCTAAAAGAAGAAAACGTAAAAATTTGTATTTTGTATATACACATACCTTTTTCGGAGCTACATCTGAGTCAGAGTCGGAGAAATTCATTTTCTTGGGAGCCGGTGCGGGTTTCTAGAAAACAGGAAACAAGGGAAATATTTTTTTAAATAACTATTCATAAAGTAGTACGCCATTAAATTGGAAATAAAGCAAAATCCGAAATATTTACATTTTAGTGCTGAATGATAAACTTAAACAAATAGCATGGACTTTTGATTAGTACCTTTTTAGACTTGGCGCTGAAGGTAAAGCTAGAATCGGATGCATCAGAAAAGTCGCTCTCGGATTCAGAACCAGAGGATCCCTTTTTCTTCCCCTTTTTAGGTGATTTACTCTTAGCTTTAAAAGTTAATTTAGTTTGTTTCATTCCGTCTTTTCCGGCTTTAGGAGCTCGCGGTTTCTTTTCACCAGGTGGTTTCTTTTCCCTTGGTTTCTTAGCTGGACCCTTCCCAGCCTTCCCACTTCCGCCATTTGATGTAGGGGCCTCCGTGGAACTATTTAATTTATCTAAGAGACTCTCATTATCCTCAACTAAAAGATCAAACTCATCCTTTTCCAGATCAATAACATCCCCATTCTCCTCCTCCTTCTTCTTCCCTTTCGGGCCCTTCTTCGCCCTAATCCCCTTATTCTCTTTTGTCTTGGTAGCTGCCTCCACCTTCTTGATTAAATCATCAATTTGCGGAGCCACTTTCTGTCCCATGGGGGACGGGCATGTGTCAAGGAGGGCTTTCTTTGAGAAGCCTCTCTTATTTGAGACGGCCTTCTTCTTTGTCTCCGTACTATCCTCCAGCTCTTCCTTCTCCACCCTGTCCAGCTCCTTCGTAAATGCATCCAAATCATCTACGTACAGATCGTTCGGTGTTTTCTTTTTGAGCAAATCCAGCTCCCGTTGCTTCTCATCCCGATTTTTGAGTAGAGCATCTTTCCTCTCCTGGGTTAAACTCCACATAGGCATGCCCAAGATGTAGTCGAAATCCTTCCCGTCCTCAGGCTCATCACCCTCTGGTGTGTCATTATCCTCCTCCTGGACATTTTGAATATAGACTTGTCTCGCTTTCCAAGCCTTGACAGGGTCCGAGTCATAGCGCCGCGTCACTAATTCATCAATCATCAATTTTTTCTTTTTATTCTCAATCGTGATTTTGTTATCACATTTCTCGACAATGAAACGAGCTTGATTCGAGAGTTTCGATGCTTCCGCTGAGAGGATCCCCAATAGATATTCCCGTCTCTTCCCGTACATTTCAATCCGGAGCAGAAAAAATTCATTGAGTATGGACAAGGCTGAGTCGTACCTCCGAAGAACACCATTCTGGTCAAAGAGAACCATGGACGTGAGATTGATGACGTTCTGGAGCTTGAAAACCTTATGGAGTCCTTGGTCCTGGTAATTGTCAAGGAGTTCGGGCTTCATGGAAATGACAAACTTGACAGTGGTGTCCGTGTGATATTCTTTATAGTCCGTGAGAACCGAGGGGGTTTTATCGGTTCCAGTCGCCATCGGCTCAACGACACCCTCCTTGTAAACCTGAGTCCAGACACCGATGGGGAGCTCAGTCACTTCAATCCTCGTATCCGAGAGAACACTCACCTCCCCATTCACAGCATATTTCTGGGGGGAGATTTCAATGATGTCACCCCGGAAATTCTTGTACCAGGGCATCATAGGTTTAGGCTCATCCCCACGAATTAATCGTCTCAAATTCGCTACAATCTCCCTTGGGTTGAAATTGGGGACGCGGGTCATCCAGCCCGTCCCGATCCCGTCCGCTCCATTGACGAGGACGACGGGAAGGATGGGGCAGTACCACTCCGGCTCAATCTTTTGATTGTCATCATAGAGATTCTTGAGAATGGCATCGTCCCGATTATCAAATATGAGCTTCGCGAGAGGACTGAGCATTGTGAAAATGTAACGGGGGGACGCAGAGTCCTTCCCTCCCTGGAGACGAGTTCCAAACTGTCCAATGGGTTGGAGAAGATTGATATTATTGGAGCCAACGTAGTTCTGAGCCAAATTGACGATGGTGGACATGAGAGACTGTTCCCCGTGATGGTAGGCAGAGTGCTCTGCGACGGAGCCAGCTAGCTGAGCCACTTTAATCTCACGCTTGTCATTCCGCTTGAAGCAAGTGTAGAGCACTTTCCTCTGTCCCGGCTTGAGACCATCCACAAGGGAGGGGATGGAGCGCTCATTGTCCAGATTGGAGAAGAGGACCAGCTCCTTGTTGATAAAGTCCGAGTAGGTGATGGTGTGGACGTCTTTATTATATATGATGTCTTCGCTGATGCCCATCTCCTTCCTCCGCTTCGTCCCTTCCATCCAATTAGTGAGCCAGTCCTTCCGCTGGTCAATGCATTTTTTCGAGAATGCCATTGTGATTTGGTCATCGTCGGTTTGCCCTTGGTAGCGAAATTTGATGCGATGCCGCTGCATGTCTGAGAAGTACTCTTTCGCCTCCTTCGAGGTGGACGTACCCAACCCCTTGTAGTACTTTATCTTATATGTTTTCCAATTATGCTTGTTCTTTTTCCAGTCCTCGAGTTCGGGCATTGAGTAGAAAGAGATGGACTCATGGCCCTTGGAAGCTTTCACGATCGGAGTGATGAACTCTTCGATGAAGCTCATCTGAAGGAGTGACGGCCAATTGTGATGCACAAAGTTAATGATGAGACCTTTAATGTGGGAGCCGTCGTGATCCTGATCAGTCATTATCATCAGTTTCCCATAGCGAAGCGTCCTCATGTCTTCCACTGATGCGTATTTCTTTTTATACTGGATCCCAAGAATCTTGACCAATGCATTAATTTCAGCATTCTCCATGATTTGCTTGTGTGAGGCTTCCCGGACATTGAGAAGTTTACCTCTCAAGGGGAAAACACCGTATTTATCACGTCCAACGACGCCGAGACCCGCCACAGCCAGCGTCTTGGCTGAGTCTCCCTCCGTTAATATCAAGGTGCAATCAATGGAATTCTTGGTCCCTGCGTCGTTCGCATCCTCAAGCTTCGGGATCCCTTTAATCTTATTCTGTTTTCGTCCAGCGCAATTCTTTTGAAGTAGATTTTCCGCTTTAAATTTTGCCCATTGTAGAACGGACTCGACAATCCCGGATTTGATTACTCCTGTGTAGAATTTCTCGGATGGAGTACATTTCGAACCAAAGCTCTTCGCTTGTAGCGTCATGTTCTCTTTCGTCTGGGAGTCGAACGTAGGATTCTCAATAAGACAGTTGATGAAGATCCAAATATGGTTACGGATTTGGAACGGCTTAATGTCAATCCCGTTTTTGTTCTTCTTCTTAATCGTTTCTACCAGGTTCTTCACAACCATATCAGATACGTAGTCCACGTGCCGTCCACCCTGCGTTCCAAAATTTCAAAGTAAATACACTATGCTTTATTGCAAAAACTGAAGCACTACTTGGCGCTAAATTCTGTGCTAATTTTGAAGATAGCTTAATAACTAATAAGATTACTTACACTTTATAAATTTAAACTACGCAGAAATTACAGAGCACACTAACCTTGGTGGTGGCAATACTATTGACGAATGAGATTTGTTGAAAGCCATTCTCTGAGGGTGCCACAGCAATTTCCCAGCGATCACTGACCACCTCGTAGTTAAACTTAATCTTATTCCCTGTTTCATCATCTTTGTCCTTCAAGAATAAATCAACGTAATCCTTGAAGCCTTTAATCTGGAAAGAGGGTAAAAATAAAAATTAAAGTTATGCACACACATACGAATGCGAGGGGGTTAACTAAATGTTTAGTAGTGCACTTTACAGTGACAAAATGATTATTAACCAGTGCGAGTGAGTACGTACAGGTAACTTTTTGCCATTAAGAAAAACTTTGATGCCTCTACCCGAAGCTGCAACATCGTACGCTCGCCGATTAAACAGTGCCACCACATCATTGTCCAAAGTTTCCATATTAAATTTGGATAAGTCGGGTGTAAATGTGATTTTAGTATAATCACTGCCAAAGAAATCCTTAATCTTCGGTGCCGTAGTCTTACTCATATTATTCTCCCAAACCTAAAAGTAAATAAAAAAAATGTCAAATTACAATTAGTCGAAAACATTGAGGTACTCAGGTACACTATTAAAAATAAGTTAAAAATAAACGAACAGGAAAGATTCACATTTAAAATTAAGAACTACGACTACGAGCTGTATTTGCGGTGGGCGTAAACTACCTGCTTAAAAGCCCGCTTGTACTGAACAGTGCATGTTTCAACGGTGAATTTCTTGCTGAATACATTACAGAGTTTAGCTCCGTACCCATTACGACCTCCCGTCACCTTCTTGTCTTCATCATTAAAGTTAGAGGAGGTCAAGAGATGTCCAAAGATCATTGTAGGAACCATCATTTTCTCCGTCTGATGCTCAACCACAGGGATACCTTGACCATTGTTCCACACTGAAATCACGTTGTTTTCCCTATTGATAGAATAAAGGCGGAATTAGTATTGGCTATACAAGGTACTTAAGGCATAGTATAATCACTCTGAAAATCATTAAAATACTCATAAGATTGAAATGCGGAGCGGAGCTTACTGATCAATGTCAATTTTAATCGTGTCCATATTGCCATCCCGCTGTTTATTATCTGCTGCATTGACGAGGATCTCATCGAAAATTTTGTAGAGACCAGGCACGTAGGTTATATTCTTCTGTTCCATCTTCCCATCATTAACTACCCACATTAGTTCTGTCACTTTTTCAACGGAGCCTGCAACGATCATTAACAAGATAAAATAGAAAATTAGTGGATCTTTTTAATGAATTTATCCACTCACTTATCCCTAATCCAATTTTAAGGACAAGGAACACAATGACAATCATATTCTGTTGTAATAATCTGTTGTAATAATTAGTCAACGTATCGTCTGTGAAGTTCCAAAATGGCCCATATCCAATTTATGCTAGAATCAAAATGTGCTATGTCATAAAAACAAAATGAGAAACATGAGTCTAATGTTAATTATGAGTTTTTGAAAAGTGTAAAATGTTCTATTTACATATTTTTGAAAAGTGCAAAATATTCTATTGAAATGCTTTCAAGACATGTTTCAATATTTTTGTAGATAGGGGATATTGTTTTTAGCTAGAAATGAATTTGGGTCATTTTAGTTTTTCACAGACGATATTAATATTAATAATTACTATAATGAATGATTTACCTATATAGGTATCGGGACGTAAAAGTATATGCTCCAATTGAGTCTTCTTTTGGTAAATATCTTCAATTGCTGTGCCCTTCGCCTTCTTGGGACCTTCCCGCGGCCCATCGTCAACTCTCGAACTCATTTTTACAAAGAGTTCCTATAAAAATAAAAGAAACAACATAGAGTTAAGATGGAAATTCAAGTACAACCTGGCGTTCGTGGACGTTAGTGATTTTAAAAATTATTATTGGCCATTCATCGTGTTCCCCTGCAGTTTGGGCACATAAACTAGTTACAAAACACGAATTTCGGATTATGAGTAAGCGGGAAAAAAAAGAGTACAGAACAAAAAAGTACAGTCTCTACTACCAACTATGGTTAGAACGTACTAGCCTCTAGTGAAACGCTTAGTTAATTGCTCAAAATCTTATTAAAACTGACTAGTGAGAAACTAACCATGAATGAAGACTAAAAAATGAACACAAACACAATTACCTAACTAAGAGAATAAAAATCTAGAGAGGGGGACGATAGATACGAGTACGAGTAACCTTGATCTTCCCTGCAGTGAATACAGTTGAAGTTGACGAAAGAAGAGGTAAACGGACCGGGAATCGGGCGTAATGACCGATTCCAGTCACAGCAAATGTGAGGGCCCGTAGACTCACCCTTACACACTCAAAGTCAAACTTCTGATACTTCTGTTATACGGGGTGTCTACAGGGTGTTGCAATCGTACCACCCGTGCCCGTAACCCGTTCACGCTCACACCAGTGCCAGTACTCAAACTGAGACTACACAGTTTGCAGTTACACAGTGACAAGGAAGCAAGAAAACTATAATAGGAAAAAAAACAAGGAATACTTTAAATAAAAAATGAGCAGAATAATGCACAGGATTATCAATGATGATAATAATAATAGTAATAATAATATTGGTTTCCGGGTAGAATTCCGAAGGAGTTGAGATGAATATCTTGTTTTCCCGGTACCACATTAGCATGATAGATAAATTATCGCTAACAGTCAATTAAACTTACAACTTATGACTTAAAGACGGATACGGATGATCTACAATAATGAATAATATTCTACAATCAACACCTTTACCGTTGAATGTTTCAAGAATACCAATTACCAATGACTAAGGAATACATAACACTAGGGAAGATTTATACACATGACTTATATCATGAAACGATTCAAATTGACCATTCTAAAATAAAATTTGTTCACTAACAAAACAACCAACAAAAGCCGGGGTTTTGCTTCGATGTGAGAAATTCGTGTTTATAAGGTTCTCAATAATTACATGTAGTTAGTAATAGTACCTCCAAAGAGTAAATTCAAATTTGAGGAAAGGAAAACACAGTAAACAGACAAAAGATATAAAATTACTTCTTGGTTTTGAACCATGAACCTAAAATGACCTAAATAAACCAGAATATATTAGTTTGGCTCGTCGGACAATAAAAAGACTGAAAGCCCCCGTGTCCCATCAGCCGTCAACCGTTAAAAAAGGGAAAATTATATTCCAATGAAAACGCAAAAATGTGTCTGTAAAAAGAGGCTCCCTTCCCGCTTTCTCAAAATCCCTTCACCAATCCTTTGGGAAGAGACACATATTACGTAAGCTACTAGGGTGGGTGGCAGGTTTTCAGTGCCATGTTAAAGATAGCCATTTACGCAATGGTTAAGGTGCTGACAATAGGGGTGAGTGGGTCCCAAAATTTCAGAAAAATTGCTTACGTAATTTGTGTCTCTTCCCTTTCCCAACGTCTTCCCGCAAAAATTCCAAAATATCCAATCACAACTCCCTCTCAAAAATAACAGCCACTCAGAACTAAGCAATAACGTCACTCCACCCCTTCTTTTCCTTCGGGTTAAGGACCTCCCTATCCAACCACTATACTCTCCTTACTGTCAACGTTTAAAAATCGTCCAGCAACGACGTGAGCAGTACCGGGTGGGGAGATTTTTCATTCACCCCTTCAATTGCCTAGGGAGCGGGTACGTTGGAAAGTTACGAACTATTCCAAGACGTCATTCATGCATAGACCCTTGCAAGCTTTGCAGCCTATACTTAATAGTACTTATATATACACTTGATATATTTCTGTACATCTCAGATCTCAATCCATAGGAAATTAAACGTTAAAGGGAAAAAATGGGGAAAAATGGCAAGCGTAAAATGCTACAGTGGTTTTAAAAAAACGAAAATATCTAACTTTTCCCCTCATATTTCTCCACAGAATTTTCTTGAGAAAGAAAGAAAACAGTTTGAAGAAGCTAAGAAATGATGACGAGACTCGGAATTTGACTTACTTGTCGGATTTGATGAATTTGCCGTAAGAAAACTGACAGCTATTTCGAAGATCAAATTATAATGCGTTTTCCAGTGAGACTTGTAAAAACAACACTGACAGTTGACACAGGTTCACAAGAGTAACAACTTGTGATGAATGACGAAAACTATTTAAAAATGATAATTTAATATTTGACTCCAAGATGAAAGTTGGGATCGGAATTTAATATTTTTTGACTTTTGCACGGAATGTAATAATTCTTATGTAGTTATGTATTATCAGTATGTACTCCACCACGACGACCAAACCAATCGACGGACCGACCGACAAGCCGAACGACGGTAGAATGAGCTGAGAAAGGAGCCAATACCGAATCCAATGGGGGAAAAACCCTCAGAAATCGTCCATAATTGATGTCATCCAAATTATCCTTCTTTTATGACCCACCCGTCTCTTTCCCATCACTTTAACATTGCATGCCATCAACACATGACGTGACGCAAACACCCTATCGCTAACATCATTTAAGGACAATCCTTTAAAGAAAAGAAATATAAAGCAACAGCGGAGTACTTGTACAGCGGCTGACAGACCATGTAGCCAGCGTGGCAAAAATTTAAATTCCGGCTGACGTCCTTCCGTTTTCACTGTTTTCAGTACGGATTACTAATTACTACGGAATTTACGAAAACAAAAAAGACTAAAAAAGAGTGATGGCTTAAATTCTTTTAAATGTGAAAGTGGTTAAATTTTTTTTGAATATTAGATTATTACTACACAAGTTAGACTTCTTGCTTTTCACTCCTAGCCCTAGTCCTTCCGACCTGTCATCTTTAAATAAGGTAAATATCTACGTTTAGCCTTGACTTTATTAGTTGGCAGTCTGTGTGTACTAATTGTCAATTGTGCATTGTGTCATGTCACATGTTGTCAGTTTGTCAGACAGATACCTAATTGTGAATTGACACGTAGGTCAGTTGTTTTAAGCTGACTGTTGGTTGCTTTAATAATTTTTGTGTTTAGTTTATGATTTTATAATATCTAAAATACATTTTATTAACAGTTTTAACTCTCTTTAAGATGACTTGTGTTATGAATTATATGACAATTATATTATGTATTATCTTTACAGAAGATGACGTCCAGAGGAGCATTGCCCGTGTTTGACCTGTCGACCTTGAAAACATTAGAAGATATTGATCAGATGGAAGCTGAACTTGCTACCAGAGAAGTAAGCCCAATGTATTGTATTCATGATGGATATGACACTGTTGACTGTGCTATTTAAAGTGTTAGATATAAGTTATAAGTTCCAAGAGGAAGAAATTGTAGGTGGTAGGATTCGTAGGATATGTGTTGTTGTGTTTGTTATTAGTGTTCAGTATTTTCCTCATATTTGAAAGTCATGTTTTTAAATGTATAATTTTTTATTTGTTCGCTTTATTTTTTAGGAAGAATCTACTCAAAGAATTGTTGAATTGATGAAAAATAGAGATGACATTGAGATTCAGTTAAGGACGTTAAGTCAGCGTTTGAGCACATTAAAGCCAGTGGAGTCAGAAGCTGAGCATTTTGCTGAAGTGATTAAAACGACTGCTGGCTTAGCTAAAGGTGTGAGTGCAAAAGTTCGTCTACTTGATAGAACAAAGGTGAGATATTTCGGTATTTTATTGTTTCAGTGGAAGTATAGCTTTTAGTAATGATTTTGTTTTATATTTGAAATTATATAGATATTTTTAATTATTCATTTGTTTCTGTTATTTATATTGCCTTTTTCTTCGACGAACCTAGAACCGTGTGTCCGAGTGTCAACAAAGAGTGAATGATTTACTGGACCTTCAGCAGTGTAGTGAAGGTGTAGCAACAGCGATGCAAAATGAAGATTTTGAAAAAGCTGCCGCTCATGTGCACCGATTTTTAACGATGGATGAAACTTTACTAAAGCATACGGCAAGAGATGTGTCTGAAGGTATTGGCTGCCCGGAAGCTCACTAAAATATTATGAATAGTTTCTTTTGCATCGATTTCTTATCGATAATGATAGTACCACTACGATTGCTAAAATTTAAAATCAAGTATTAAAATAATTTATTTTTATACTCTCTTACAACAGGAAAAAATTTGGACGCTTCCTTTCACAGGCTACATGATGCGGAAGAGCAGTTAAAAACGGTGATTAGCACGAAATTTGATGAAGCTGTACGAGATGAAGATTTGGCTTCCGTGGAGCGGTTCTTTAAAATATTCCCACTTTTGAATATGCATGACGAAGGACTTAAGAGATTTACAAGTTACTTATCATCTAAGGTAGCACTATTGGAATCTAAAATGAACGCAGCTAATGCTCTTTAAAAGTGTATATTTTGTTACGTGATTTCTATGCTCTTTTATATTCAACAGTAAACGGTTTTCACTCCTGTTTAATAATTATTTATGGAACTTACAGTTGAGAGAGAGTTCGCAGAAAAATCTGAATGGAGCCAGACTAACGCGTGAATCAGACAAAAGAGCAAGTGTCATTTATGCTGACACGCTGACCCTTCTATTTGAAGGCATTGCAAGAATTGTGGAGATACATCAGCCCTTGATTGAAACCTACTATGGTCAGCCTTTGATACGTCGTATCAATCTAAAAATATTATATTAACGTACAATTATATTTTATCCTGCTGTGCTTATGCTCACTATCCGTGCACTATTATGCTCCTTAAAAGGCCCGGGAAGAATGTTGACAGTCATGGAGTATCTACAAAAAGAATGTGACTACGAAAGTAAGCAAATTCTGGAAGATTTCCGTAAAAATCGTGAATTTAATCGAAAAGTTCAGCTTGTGTCTTCGTTCATGAATCAGAAATCGGAAACTAAAATTGATCCAAAAGAATTAGACCTGGTTTTGAGTGAGATGACGCTTTTAAATGCTAGAACGGAATTATATGCTCGCTTTGTCCGGAGACGTGTTTTGGTACATGAATAAACTTAAACAATCAAAACCTACATTAATTAATATTGTCGCGTCAGGTGTCAAACTCCTAATAATTATAATTATAATTCAAAACTCTCTGTTTTAAATATTGTAGAGCGACATCGACGTTTCAGTGACAGATGAAGGGGAAAAAACTAAAAAGATTACTGCTCTGGACCGCCTAATGAAAGATGGTGAAACTTTCCGTACTATGCAACTTTTGTTGGGGCAGTATATTTTATTGGAGCAATTTTTCATGGCTCAGAGCGTTCAGAAGGTATATTCTCGAATATATTTATAATTTAAAAAGCTGAATGATTTGACTGTAAGTTGCTTACTCAAAGCTTCATTTTCTCACCGTTAAGAAACTTCTTGTTTCATTTTCTCCAGGCAGTGGAAATGGATACGCTTGTAGAAGCTTCGGGCGAGGACACGTTTGTCCTCTCCAGCATGACAGATGATGTGTTTTTTATTGTGAAAAAGTGTATTAAAAGAAGTCTTGGGAGTCAAAGTGTGGATGGTGTCTGTGCCGTCATTAATAATGCGTGCGGGATCCTTGAGTCGGATTTTGCTGATTTACTTTTAAATCAACTTCGTCAAGGCTTTCCCAGTGGTTATTTAGACCTTGCCCAAGCTTACAGTGTCATCTCAGCTTCATTTCAACAGGGGAAGATTCAAGCTTCTGACATCGAAAAAAGTCGCACTCAATTTGTTGTAAGTGTACAAAGGGTCAACAATCCCAATAACGATAACACTTTGTGCATAAATTATATTATTTTTAATTTCTTAATCTATAAGGAAATTTGGATTCTCTAATGTTTTGAATCACATGTTGGCTAATTTTGAAATGTCGTCATTGAAAAAATTCCAGGCTTATTTAAATAATACTGACGTGAGCATGGAGTATGTGACATCATTAAAAGGCTCTTTGGAAAAATCAATAAATGAATCATTTGGCACTAATCTGACAAAATATGAGAAGGAAAAAATCTCAAGTTGCTTAGCAGGCTTAGGCTCTGTTAATATTCGTCTTAAGTCTGTGTCCGAGTTTGGATTTTCACAGTTAAGATCCAGTGCTGTGAAGCCCAGAGTCAAGCCTTGGTTAGATGCTTTTTTCCACGCGGTGAGAAATACAAAAATTTACATTTTTACAATCTTATTTACTTATATTTATTTACCTATTTACTTTTACTATTTGAGATTTGAATTGTTTTCACTTTTGAATTGAAACAGAGGCAATCGTATGAAATTCCGGAAGATGATTTTATGGATGAGAGTGCTTCCATGCAAACTCTCATATCTGATTTAGATTCCTTCTTCAAGTCATTCAAAGTCTGTCTTTCTCCATCAACCTATGAAGCTTTTGTGGCAATGGTCACCAATGAAATCTCTATTCAGATGGAAAAAGCATTATTTAAAGTTAAATTTAATCGGGTTAGTTATACAGCTACACTATTAACTGCTAATAATCAATAAAAATAATTCTCGAGCCTTCAAACTAATCAGGGATGTTCAGGGCAAGGAGAAACTTGCACCTAATTAAAATGAATTTGGTTTTTACATGTAGATTGGAGGACTTCAGTTTGACAAGGAACTTCGACTACTAGTTGGCTACCTTACCAGTTCGACGACATGGTCAGTCCGGGATAAGTTTGCCCGTTTGTCTCAATTCACAATTTTACTCACTTTGGAGAAAGTGTCTGAAGTGGGTGACTACTGGGGAAAGGGTCCTGTCACCTGGAGACTCACTGCAAGCGAAGTTCGCCAAATTTTGGGCTTAAGGTATAATGACAAAAACCAATTAATGTGACTTAAACTCGTGTCTTTGATGATGTTTAATTAGTGTAAACAACTGTTAAAGAATCATGGTGGATTATTGTTTGTAATTGTTTGCAGAACTGACTTCAGAGGAGACGATATCAAACGATTGAAATTATAGCAGGATATTGAGTGAAGAGTAGAAACATTAGGATTTTTGTCGATTTTTGGCGTTCTCAATTCAGAAAGAAAGAAGAAAAAATTGAAACTTGTGGCCTCTACACTGACAGTGCTTACTCCTTACATCAACATAACATGTCTAGAAATTAGCATGTCAATCTTACAAATCATGCAATAAGCTTACATAACTTATGTTACTTACCCATGTTTAATTTAATGTTTTGTTTGAAATTAGTAATATACCTTAAAATAGAGGTAATACGTACTTAGAGTTAGTATGAATCAAGTAATACGCATTATTATTATTATTATTTATGCAATATGATTCCGATTCGCTTTATTTTATTGTAATATTTTCTTGTTGAACATAGTACGTATAATACAAATGTTACCTATCTAATTATAATAATTATACATAAGTATATGTGATTTCATTCCAAAAACATACAGAGTTAATAAAAGACAATTTTGGTAGAATTAATAATTATTATTATATTCTTCATTGTAAGATATATGTACTTTACTTTTGTTCAAGTACAATTTATTTCGAATTTTCAAATTCTCATTTTTATGCTTTCTTATGAAGTATACTTGGTACTAAAATACAAACCGTTCATTTTCGTTGGTAGCCTTAATTTCAATTCAGTTTAATTCATTTAGTAGGAAACCAGAGTATAATTATTGTAATACTTTAGATTAGATGACACTTGTATTTATTTACAGAGAAAGACTGACTACACTATTTTTCGAAATCAGTACTTACAACTACACATGGAAAAATGGCTGGTAATGTAATGTTGATATTAGAAAGGACAGGGAATAGGAATACTTGAATGCGCACAGACGGATGCCTGAGTGGCCTGACCCCTACTGCAGTGACCTGGACTCACCTGGTCCGGCCTCATCTGATGGTATTAATTTGTGCTCTTAGGTTATTAGGATAGGTTAAGGACAGGCTGAGAGGCAGTGTACAGTATAGTATGTATCTAGATAGGAAAATACAGTCTAATCAAATTTTAGATTTTAAGTGAAATACAAATACACTTTCATTATATATTGTTTCAGAATACAAAATTATAACGATATAACTCATCAATCAGTTAGATGTAAAACTTGATAATTTTTGTAATGTGCCGAGTCAATATTTGGTTTCTCTGAAACTTTGGCTCAGAATGTTTTGAAGTCAAGATGGAATTATTATATAATTAAACTGAAAGGTTACACTAGGAGACATAATCAGACAATTCGAATTCGAATAAATTGGAAACTGAGAAAGTAAAACCTGAAGAAAAGTAGAAAAGTTACTGAACTTCACGTGAAGCCTGCTCCCAGACACGTGTTGGATGGTCTGATAGATTTGGTCGAAGTTCATAATTAGTGATGGCAATCTCTTGTCGAGGCACCGCCGTCCATTCCCCACGAAGACCAATGTAGCAAATCTGAGTGACATCATTCCCAAAATTGGTGGGGAAATGTATAGTAAGGTGACTCACCGATGAAAAACTCACGACTCTATGAAAAAATAAAAAGCAGAAACGCCCCAACAGGACATGAGCGCGGATGTGGAACGAGAAAATATTTCAATCAAACAACAATGGCAAAAAAATGCAAATGTATGTCGTAATAATAATGGGAGAATCTAAAGATACTAAAAATATATGCTACAAAAACTAAAAAATAAAATACTTTGTGGGATATTCTAAAAGTCCAGTAGGATCCCGATGTAATTCATACTCTTGAACAGCTTCGCCGCGACAATCATCAAATGTCATATGTGGACGGTTCTTGTACCTAAACAATTACATTAAAAAATATATTAACAGATATATATATATATAAACTACATAACTAATTGTGCTCATCATTGAAGCAGTAAAGTAAGTAAAGTGCTCACAATCGCATACGACCAGGATGACTGTCATCATCAGGAGCTACGATAATTATTCCTTTCAACTTTACATTTCCCGTAAATCTATAGCAAATGAATTAGACAGTTAATAAAACTAATATTTTTGAATTCTGCACACAATAATATATTGAACAAATTATTAAAAAATTTCAAGTCAATCTCTGTTTACTATTATTATTATTATTGAATTTATTCTTCGTTAGACTTACGGAATATTAAACAAGAGTTCCTCGTCTACATCGCTTTCGACAACCTGGAGATAGGACAGAGCATATAGCGATCATTATTAAAAATATCCAATATTAAAATTAATTACACTGCGTGAACTTTAATTTAATGTTTGAGGCTTAATTTTTATTTGAATCTGACTTCAGATATGATGATGATGGATAATCATAGAATGTGACACGTGAATAAATTGAGAAACGTACCGTATCCATTGTGACTCTATCCTCCCAAGGCTTGAAAACACTTTTCCCAGACCCATCAAATCTTTCGTTGAGGCACGTCAGATTTTCTTTGTCTATTCTGGTATATAAACTATATTCAATCCCCATCTCAGGGGTATCGTCGTGATGAATATGGTCCCCATTACAACCGCCACTACAACTATGCGACATAATTATTCACTCCTTTCTTTTGACTTTTCGACAGTAGAAAATAAGTTGTGTTCCAGAGGTTCCTCTGCTCAGTACACAGAATCTGTAGAAGCACAAAATTACAACAACAGTTAAATTCACATTTTTACCCTACTGATACTATGATAACTCATTTCCAACTTAAATACTACATAGGACTAAAACTAACTGAAAATATTTATACGAGCTAATCTAAAAATACGAGTTAACATTGAAATTGGTCTTTGACTAAATTTTGTAGATACGTCATAATTTTATTTTAGTTCGGCAAAAGTCGATAACTGCACAAAGAATAGTTAACAATATATAGGTAGCTAAAACCCAAGAGTGACGACCAACTTAACATCGACTTGTATACACCTGTAATTTTTGTATTATTTAATTTAGTATTTACACTAATTTTTACTGATATAATGATTATCATCAATTATCAATTACTATAGTAGTAATAGCTGCTGACTGCCAATTAATTGTCTTTGTGTGGTTTCAGTTACACGGAACGGACGCGGCTACAATTTGTTAAACACTCGAAGTCGAAGTAAATTTTAAAGCGAACCTCTGCGGTCTGATTCTGGTATAATTGAAGTATACTATTTTCACGCTTGTTTTTCACAAAACTCCATATTTGATAATTTATGTACTTGGCTTTGAATAAAAAAGTATTTTGTATTAATTCGTATCGTTGGATTCGTATTCGTATTTCGTATCAAGATAGTTGGTAATTGGGGTAATCAATTGGGGAATCACGGTATGCAAAATGCCAAATGCAACGGAAGATGATTAGATTGATTAGGTTAGGTTGGACTAGTTGAAAGATTTGATCTCTCGATGGGTGCCGACGAAATTAATATGAAATTTTGATTTTATTACAAAAAGCAAAAGCTGTGCTTAAAAAATCAAGAGACGAAGAACAGAATTTTGAAAATGGCAACATTTTTGCAACATCCAAAAATTTGAAAACTTCAAGATGAAAAAAAAATTATTAAACGTGAAAACTACGCCGAAATAATTAGAAGTAAGTAACTCTAGCAATAATTCTGAGTGAATATCGATGTCAAAAAAAAACATCAAAATTTATTAATCATATCAACCGGGACCGGGATACAAACCGGGAATCAGTTCCGGTTCCGGTTCTGGTTTCAGGAGTGTCAAAACACTGTCCTGTCAATTGTCAATAGCCACCAGCCAGTCACCA
>JAQFZE010001649.1:0-17089 GCA_034695245.1 Dicyrtomina saundersi | reverse complement strand
TCGGCTCCTTCTTCTTTTTCAATCTCTCAAACTCATGCAAAGCAGGGGTTTGGGACATTGAGGAAAAAAGACGTTGAGTACTCTGGGTTTGAGTCTTTTTTGCATAAAGACTCGAGTGCTCACGTTATGGATAAGTTCCTGCCTAAACAGGACCGTCATTGCTGCGGGGGGATAACTTATTTATATTGATAGTTGAGAAGTAGCTGCAGACCTGAGTGAGAAGACAGATTACTCTGCGTCACCGCATGTCAATTTGTTCCCGGCGTAACGCCGCGGACCGCAGGAAGGCCACATCGCAATAGCTGATGGGTGTCATTCCCTCCTCTAGAACAAATTCAGCCAACCGCCTTCCGGCCCGCCCCTGCACTGTTAGAGAGAGTAAACAAGAATGACGACCTGCAGAAGAGCAAGTTAGAAACAGCTGGTGAGAGGATAGGTATATGCAAAGTTTATGTAGCATGGCTACAGATTATATCAGTATTAAGGCATATATATCTCCGTCTCTTGCACAACGCTACGGATGAACATACATACCACCAGTCCACTTATACCATCTCCCTACCCCAAATTGAATCCTCAGTGCATCCAAGTTCCGTCTCAACTTGATTGATCCACGTGTGGGGCAGACTCTCCCGACTCCGCAATCCAGTAGTCAGCCATTGAACTGCCAAGCCGGGATGTGCCAATATTTATATCAGAATACTTACTACCTGTCCTTCGTTATTATTAGTTTTGCTTCCAATAATAAATACCAGATTATAAACCTTTGTAATTTTGTGCTGCAATATTTGGCGCATTTACAATAAGATTCTCTCGTGGGTGCAATCGTTATTTTAAAGGCGATGTGCCTATGCCGTGGTGCGTATTTGATTTTAATTACAGTATATTATTAAATGATCCACAATAAATATTCAGGAGCCCAACTGTTCAAATACTGCTGCCTTTAAAAACGTGTGCGACTGAGTGTAGGCAGCTGATTATAAGCTATATCAATATCAGCCACACAGATTTTTAATGGCAATAGCATTTGAACGGCGGCTACTGATCATCATTAGGGCAAACCCTACCAAGTGTAAAATCAAAATCAATAATGTATTGCTAAGCATTGCATTGCATTGCGGGAAAAGAGAGACTTAATTTGAACGATGGATTTTTAAGAAAATGCATTTGAACATCAGCCCAATGTTATATAATATGTGTAATTTTACATAATGTATTTCAGGATCTTTACATTGAAATCATGACGTTTTGTTTGGAGTTCAGCCGAATTCGCGAAGCGTCTGCGTTGTACCGGCTAATGAAGCAGTTAGAATTGGAAGACTCAAATTTGCAGCAAGAACTTGCAAAGAAGCTTGAAAATCATCCAAACCCACAGCAATTATCTGAAAATGCATTTGCAAAAAGTCTTGTTGGCAACCAAGGTAGTCCTGGTTCCACAAACACCAGCAAAGATCACAAAGCGTGAATTGTATTTAATCAGCAAAGAACGTGAACTGCAAAATATGAGTCTTGCATTTTGGTCCACCACCGCAACCACCACCATGTTAACAAACACTCCTCAATTAAATCAATGTATAATTCAGCCATAGTTTTGCAGATGCAGTTGTTTAAAGTAAATGCGTATATTAGCCAATTTATCATTTTAATCAATTTATAATTCTACACTAACTTCGAAGATTCAATTGTTTAAATATGGTGGTTAAATATGGTGGTTCAAAAAGCAAGACCCAAATATGAAGTACTATGTTAGGATAACTTGTATTCCTCTTCTCTATTTATTTTTCTAATTAACTCGTGAAATAAAGTTTATATTGTAAATTGTAGCGAATTTATGGGTATGTGCCATTTTCTTATGACAAATAAATAGGAGTAGGAAGGTAGGTAGTTAATGTTAGTGCAACACTTTTCTATATTTTCATACGAATATTTGAGATGGGACGGAGTGGAGTGATGACTCGACACATAATAATAGTACTCCTCTCAATATGTATATCAAATGAAGTGGGTGTACTATTTATGGAAAATTGGAAAGTAAACTAGAAGCTGCTGTAGGATTCACACAAAGTTGACTACAGAGAGAATAGTCGAAGAAATCTGCATTTAACTTCGCACTACTGTAAGATAACATTTTTGACACAACACACTTGACAAAATTTGTATCATTCGTCTATTCAAACTTACGCTTAAGGTTCGAAGCTAACGGTTTGATCATAATTTATGTACTGTTTAATTTGTCAATTAACTATGCAACGGAGCGGAGGAATTAACCAATTAACTGATCCTAATTATTCTTATGATTACGGTTATGAATTAGAAAAACAAGCTTTTCAAATCCATAACCAAAATATTTTTTGGGAGATACTTTCCGCACATTCTGTTTTAATAATACTCGAGTTGCATGATGTGCAGATGTGCTGTTATTAAAAATAGCGTTGTACATCAATTTCCCCCTCGAGGGTTTCCTCCAAACTCCAAACATAGAGCATTTTTCTCCCAGTATCAAAATCTGTATCGAAGCTTTTGCACTTTAAAGGTGTAGATAGTACATTTTGCACTGTATTAATAGCATTTGTATCATATTTTCATGAACCAATATGCAATATAGTGCATTCTGTATTTGCATGAACTTCAAAAAAAAATATTTTAAAGAAACGCGTGGACTAATACGTAATAATCTAATAATGCTTTCGCTATAGACTGACTGGGCTCAGACAAAAATGCTACCTCACCGACGATATATCCTACGAAAATTAAAAATTGTTTAGAAATCGTTATACTGCTCGTCCTTACTTGCCTCATTATTTTGCTCGACAGATATTCTTCCCAAAGTGCTGGGCGTGGTATGATGAAATACCTTGAACAGTGAACTACTGGAAATGATATGATTTCTGATTCTAATATGATCATTCTATTATATGTAACAATATAATATAGTCAGAGCTTATGCAATTATTAGTCATGTTAAATTGTAAACAAATGAATGGTTATATGGGCCTAGGCTGAATCGACATGAAATAAGTAAACATAATATATAAGTGTATATCCATGACGCCTTTAAGTACGTTATACTTTGAGCAAAGGCGCCTTGCGCATTATCATAACTTAATTTTCTAGCAATGAAATTAAGAATACCATAAAAACAATTTATGATGGATTTATTTAGAAATTGAGAATTGCAAGGCTATAATGCTCACAATTATTACTAAAACAAGCAACATAGGTAAAGAAAAAGATGGATGGCAGGCTTGTTTTGAAGTAAGAAAGATATCATCCAACATGGGATGATTTAAATAAATACAAACGGATGTAATAATGTTAACACTATAATATATAGAACACTTGTCAAATACAGTACAAATACAACGATGAAACTTCTAAAAATACAGTAATACAGGCGTGCATATTAAAAACATACCTTCATACTTTGGGAACAAAATTTCGAATATAAATATAAATAATTGTAGCGATAGCGAAATATTAGTTCTGATACCGATTTTCGATTAATTAAACAGCCGCTTTTGTATTCAAATTTCGAATTTTACAAAATTTACGAATAAAATAATTTAGTATCCGTATATAAACCGTATCAATTATCTATGATTAATTACAAGAAAAATGTCTACGTCAGTAAACCACAATATTAGCGGTACAGTGTTATGATACGACAATCACTATACTCTACGACATTTTACATTGAATAACAACTTTTTTCCTACTTAAATCTAAATAACAATAAATCAGACCTTCTCGTTCGTTTTGCCTGCAAAGGCACCAACTAAGAGATAATAAAAATAATAACCAACAATCGTAAACGTATATTATACAAGTGAAATGTAATATGTAGTTGAAATGAACACCTTATATTTTATATTTCATTACGAAACGAATACAATTACTTACGTGTGTAACATTCGTAGGATGGTGCATATAAATTTAATATTTAAGTATTTTTACATGCAATCATTGTCATTACGTAAGACTTACGAAATTTGTATTTTGTTTCAATGCTGTTGAATACTCTTCCCATTATGAACTGAACCTATCTGATCTAATTAGTTTAACTAATATACACGCACGGTGAAATTGAAGTTGTCAAGTAATTACGCAATGTATTTCTACTTCACTTATATTCAATTTAACTAGATGCGACTACGTAAAGGTTATTATTTAGCCTAAAAGCCGATAAAACCTTAACTGAATTTGATATACAAATACAAACCCATCCTAACACCCATTGGAAAAATTCTTAAAAAACACTTCTAAACTCACTTGTTGCATTATTAGTTGCAATGTACCATAAACTCCGCGGGAAACAACAGTATTTACAATTTACGACGAACTACAGGATAATTATAATATTTACCAATATCATGTTTCTTTTTATTGGTATTTACAATTTACAGGGCACCACTGCATGCACTATATTACCTATAAAATATTAGCAACTATGTTACATTTTACATCATTTCTCAAACCGTACAACACCCGCTCCCTCTCGTCTTGAATTTGCTGCTTCATTTTTAGAACTCGATCTCTAAATCTTTAAATTTTGTGTGTCAAGGTCTCGTTTTTCATGTATTCCTTACATTTACATCCTTCATAGTTATCGTTGCGCTTTTACAAAACATTTTAACACATACCCACATTATTACTAAAAGATGGATGACATAAATTACACGCCGAGTAATCAAACATACGAGCACAATAATACCTTATTTACATTTGTAATTAATTTATTTCCTACAGTAAATATTGAGTCGCATGACTGAGATAATAGTTAACAAGAAATCCCTGGACATGGCAGTGTCATTGAATTGCTTTGAATGGCGATGAGTCAGTTTAATTATCGTAAATCCGTACATACCTATACACTTCACAACATGACTCAGAACTGTCACCGTTTCATTGCACGACGTTGGTGCTATTTATTGATCCTCACGACTAAATATGTATGCACATTTAATTAAAAATAACGAAACAATAGCGAGCTAAATTATTGTACAACATTATTAAACCGTATTATTGAGAACATATCCCTACACCCAAACAGCTCACTGGCACATGAAATGCAGGACAAGAATACTATACATATTAACACTACAAACCGCAGACAAAATAAAATAATAAGTACAACCACGAATAGTTATAAATTCTTGAAATCCTTCAGTTCTAATTACTAAATGGAGAACTTAAATACAATAAAACATATTGTCAGCATATTCTCAATACCGTAAAACGTTAAGTATGACACACTATCAACTTTATTACAGCTTCAGAGTAGTCCTGCACGCACTTTCATGTACAAATAACTGATTGTATTTACTAACATTACATATTCTTCCACTAACTTTAGAATAATCTAAGAACAGTTTACAATTTTATTCCAACATATACTATAATTATGCTTATTACTATTGCAGTACTAGTGTTTTATTTTCTGTCTTGAATGAACATTTATATTGTTGTAGAACTTGCTGTATCCGAGTACCAACCAATACTTTAAAGCTTCACAATGTTATTTACATGTTTACGCTTACAACTATACTTCTAGCTCTACGGTAGCATTCGCGAAATATTTTACAAATCGTAAAAGTGAGATAATCTATGAATTTTAACGTTTGCTATTACTGCAGTTGATGGATTTAGACATTGTTACCACAAGTATCTAAAGGGTTTAGGTCTGCCACAATAACGAGAGCGGGATACGGTTTGAGATAATTCTCACCGTCTTGCTGGCATCATTTGATTGCCATACTGATTTCCATGATTGCCAGAGTTGTGATGGTGACCATGGGAAGACTGAGATGCGGGACCATGATGAGAGTGATTGGAATGGTGATGACGAGAAGTTACGTTGACGTAATTATTATAATTTGGGTGAGAATGAGAGTGATTACCATGCGGCTGTGACTGGTGTGGATAGACATTGCTACCAATACCTTTACTTCCGTGACCGTGGCCAATACCATGAGTGGCTCCATGAGGGTGTGACGTGGGCGGTCCATACTGTGGGTGGTTACTGTTGTGAGTGCCATGGTTGTGACTGACGTATGTTGATGTTCCCCCAGCACCCGCTGAAGACGTGTACTGGTGACCGGAGTGTTGATTTTGACTTCGATGATAATTTATGTAACCGTTAACAGATTGCGAAGAATGACGAGCATCCGTTGAACTTGAACTATTGGCACCGGGAAGACTCCCAACCGGAGGCACATTGTAATGTGAATTTACAGCTGGAACACACCCTGAAGACTGAGAATAAGCAGAGGGGTGTATTTTAGGGCTCTGCATTACCGGATACCCTTGGCCTCCAGTACTGCTGTTAGTCCTTGGTTGATGTGTACCATGTCCATGATTGGAGGATACAACGTGGTTATTGTTACTAGTATTATGATAAGCTGCGGGTTGTGCAGCTGGTAAAGCAGGTGCCCCAGCGCTGTTTCCGTGATGATAATTAGTGTGATTATAGTTCTGTGACTGTCCATGAAAACTAGGGATTGGAGGAGCTGCTTTTACAAACGACTGCTGATGAGAATTCGTTGAATTCGAAGGATGTTGATGATGATGCTGATGTGGCGCTTGCTGTTGCGAGTGTTGCGACTGCATTTGTACAGTTCCAGAAACGAAAGGCACGGTGTTATTTCCTTGTCCATGATTACTGTTGATTTGATTTGCGCCGTTACCGCCACCAACCACGTGATTCGAAGGTGCAGATGAGGAAGCAGAGGATCCATTCAAGTTTATAGGAGTGCTCGTCGTAATGTTGACAACAGCTACAGTACTGTTAGGTGCTGTTTTAACATTCATGAGCTGCTGACGAACTGTAGAAACAGATGAGCCCGAAAAATGCTTTATATCAGTGCTGGCAGTTCGACCGCTCAATTTACCACAGTTGATGTTAGTGTACGAATCTTTATTACAGGGTAGGCTGTGAGAAGCCGAAGATGCATTACTCGTGCTGTTCACAATAAAACTCTGATTTGGAATATTGTCATTGTTGTTAAAAGAGGCGCTGTTGTTACTTGCGCCCATTACCCCTTTAGATTTTGATACATTATTAGGCGAGATGCTGCTGCTGGAACTACTAACACAATTATGGGCACCTGTTGATGGGCTTCCAGCTCTATCATTCCAATCCCAAGCTTTTCCTTTTGGTCGAAATTTAGTCGCCACACTGGCAGAAACCGAGCTAACACCACTGTTAGTAGTTCCAGATTTGCTTGTGCGACTTGGTAAGACATTGTTGTTAGATGGAGCTGTAACGTTAGTTGTGTTTTGGTTTGCATTCGTTGTAAGAGGTAAATCACTGGTTGAAACAACGCTGGTTACACTACTGCAGTCAGAAGTTACACTTGTCCTTCCATCCGCAGGCTGAGAGAAAGAATTACTCGCAACGCTTACTGAATTTGCTGGAGTGGTCACAGCTCCACAACCCCAATTATTCCATCTTTTCTTAAAATGTTGCTGATCCATGCAAACAGAATTGTTGGTGTTAGACAACGTAGAAGATCCAGTGCTGGCGGAGCCAAGTCCAGCTCCGCCATTGGCAGATGTGGAGTTGCAAGCACCAGCAGCGCCACTTCCACTGCTGGTTCTTCCAGAGTGAGAATCCGAAGATGCAGACAAACTTGTATTTCCAATATGATTTTCACCACTGCTTGTCCTACAAACATCCATCTGTACTTGCTTAAACTCATCGTGGTGATTTTTATTATGTAATTCATGAGTATCAACTTTTTCAACTTTGATTGACTGAAAGGACACAACTGCATCCTTTGCTGGAGATTTTTCAGATTTCGTCAGATCTTCTGGGCTGTTATCTCCTCGCTCAATCCTCGGCGTCAGCGGTGGTTTGTCTTCCAACCCTATTTTTTCTAACTTAACTACTCCAAAAGGAGAGCTTGACGGGGTACCTTTACCGTTGTTTGTACTGATATTGCTACTGTAAATAGAATTATTTCCAGGAGTAGGAATTCGAAGTGGGGGTTCATCCCCATCATCCAATGGAGCATTTGACGGACTTGGAGTTCTAGGTAAGTTTGCATTTGTACTGTTCCGCGTATGACCACGAATACGACTGTGGTTTCTGTTGCTCGTGGAAGCAATAGACAAAGATAAAGATGGTTCTCTATCCACTGAAGACGACGATGTGGAAGTAGCATGAGAAAGCCAAACGTCTGACGAGCTGGTCAAGTCTTTCCCGATTCCAGAGTCAGGTGAAGTTGTACATTCAATAGAACCTGAAGGAGTTTTAGGACGTTCGAGAATATCTATCGTGGTTCCGGCCGAAGCAGATGATAAGGATTTTACTCGAGTACAACTACCCATGGATCCCGAAGAAGATGGAGAGGATGTTGCTGCAACTGAAGCTTGTGTACTTCCATAATGAGATGTCATTTTCGGGCTTCCAAAAGCTGTGCTACTACTGCTGCTCCCATTATTTGTGGAAGACACGCAAGGACCGTTTCGAGGGGACGAACCAGTAGAACCAGTTTCGGTGCTCCGGCGTCTTTTATCAACCTCATTTGCGAAGCAAAATAACCTTTCGAAATTTGATGAAATCTTGTTTTGCCACTGTTTCGTTGGGGAGTCCACACGAGGAGCATTTGTAGCGTGTCCCATAGAATTTATAGAACCTGGACAAAAATGTCAGCAGGTCAATTCATCTTGTTATTATTGAATGCTATTTAGCTCAAATAAGGCAGTGAAAAATAATATACAAATAAGTGAATAAAAATGTGGGCAGCAAGCAGTGGTTCACAAAAAGTACAACCTCTCATGATGTACATACGTAAGGCTAATAAGTATGTCATATGTGATATAAAGAAACAAAAGCCTCATTGATTTTGAAAAGCGATGTCTCGTCTGAATTAAGTTGCAGTAAGTGCCAAAAATTATTGGACAACGCCAGCCTAGTGCCAAACTAGATAAAGACCAGTAAACTGTTTTAGTCATCCTCGACAGCTTTAATAAGGCTTACCTCCAGAATTTATCAATAAATGTTTCTTCTCTTTTTTATACAAAAATAACCGTTGCCACTCCTTCACTCTCTAGCCATGAATATAAATATAAATTGACTCTGACTCAAATAGTAATTGAACCATATTGGTTTCTGTGATTTTGAAATATTGTAGACTTTGATTCCTTATCTACGCCCAGTAATTATAATTACATACTTTTATACATGTGTACATTATGAGCAGTTGTAGTTTCGTGTGCCTAATTATTTGTAAGACATCACTACGCTATATTATATCAAGTATGCATGACAAACGGCATAGGAAGAAAATCACTGATGAGTGTAGGAATTAAACAATACTCCATTCAAATTAAAAACAATGTTGTGTGTTTAGTAGAGTAAGAAATTAATTTTAGTAAATTATTTCCATATATTTATTGAATTTATAAAAGCTTAAGTAAGTGTATTAATCTAGGAAAATAGAACTACTGATCCTCAAAGCAAACACCAAGAACTACATACCTTCGTTAGTGCATATTAAAATAAAGTCAAAGCTGTTTGCTCATAATTAAACGACTACTTTATTGTAAGTTTCTAAATGCACTACATGACAATGACATGCACATTAATATTACCGTAGTACATAACCACACGATTAATTATACCAAACTACTTATATATGATACTCCGAAAGTAGGACAAAATTAAAAAAGTTACAGGAAGGCTTAGCTGATTTTCTCCCCTCCCCCTCCTAACACTTCCCCTTCAAAAATGATCCCCTAACTCCTGGAAGGGATAATTTTAAAAAATTGCCAGCTAATTAAATACCGTAAAGTATAAACGTATTGTTGGCTTAATTCGAGATTATGTGGGAAGATTTTCAGGTTTATTTCATGTTCCACCCACTAACGATAAGTGCAATTTGGACTTGGTGGGCAGGGTTATGAAAGTAATGGGAAAACCTTCCCAGATATCTCCAATAAAAAATACAATAACTAAATACAAATAAAAACGTTAATTAAAAAGCAACTAATATTCCAAATACATGTAGAAAAAAACTATTATTATATTTTCCAATGCATCGTCTTAAACTGAATATCGGTTGTTGATGCTGCATGTTTATCTCGTAGCTAAAACTAACATGGTGTCACGGTAGTTTGTTTTTTTTCAACGTGACAATGGAGCTTAAAACATTACACCAAAAACATATGGAATTCGAAACGTAATGGAGAAATATAAATTGTCGCTAAAGTTAAAGGTATAATACGGATCAAGGTGTGGGACCACTCCACACAGAGTGTGCACAAAGAAGGCAAAAAGTAAGATTTGCGGGTTGAATTGGTAAATGTAGGATGAGAAAAATAAAGGACAGGATTATGTCAACAAAAAAATGTACTAAATATACTAAATTATGTACATAGGTAGAAATAAAGAGGGGTTGCATGGTTGCGAATACATAATAAAGGGGGATAAATTAACGCTCTTGAGCGTCTAAGTAGTAAGGTTCGTTTATTCTTCCCTTTACTTAATGTCCTGACCGTGCTCCAGAATTCCCTGAAAGGGCTTCGCAGAACTTTTGATGTCACTCAAGTAGGGATTGCGTAGTGAGTCGTAGGATGTGCAGTCGTGGGAGTGTGAGTCAAATTTATTCTCGTCGGAATGGCGTTTCTTCGGGTACGTTTTAGTCAAAGTGTGGATATTCGTCGGAGTTACTAGGCAGTATTCATATAGTACTTATTAGTTTCAGTTGTACTCATTGATTAACCAGTGGATATGCTCAAGTAGATATATCTAAAAACTTTTTCGATTTCAACACTTGCGAGGAAAACTGTGTAAGTTCTAAAACACCTAAGAATCCATGACATTGCTAGACGTAAGTTTGTAAAAATTGTAGATACATATAGGTACATGCATTGTAGATATGTTTAAATAATACTTTAATGCATATAACATCATTAGACAAGGAACTAATTTTTCAAATTTGGGGGACATGAGATCACCTCGTTGCGTCCCCTGGGCCCAGGGTAATGCTAACGAATGTCCGCACTTTGACTAAAACGTAATTGACGAAACGCCATTCCGACGACTCATCTGGTCACCTAAAGTAGGAGGCGTGGCAGAAACCTTTTGTAAAAGAATAGTAGCATTTCAATGGCAAATAATATCAGCTGTGGTAAAACAGGACTTCGACGTTCAGTAAAATTGTTTATTCTTATCTATTCTTTTAGCAGGGGCAGGGGTAGCCAGGTGAAACGGCGTAAGTTTGGCCTCTTTTAATGGTGAGATGTTTCATTACAAAACAGCATTCTCTTAAAATCTCCAAGGTGTCAGATACAAATGTTATTAAAGTGTAATGAAACATATTTGTTTTTGATTTAATTTTAACAAAAATTATAAAGTAGGGTAAGTAGGGAAAATGTAGGGTAGGTAGGTAAGTAGGGTAATAACGAGGGTACTGTATTTGAAAAAGAGGGTAGGGCGGTAGGGCAAAATGTAGGAGGATGTGTTTTGCAAAAATAAAGAGTAGGAAAATTAAAAGGGGGACGTCGAAAGTGGGACCTTATATAATTACAAAATTTCCCCAGGTCCCTCGTGCAATGGAAGTCTAGACGTTCCAAAGCATAAAATGTCAAACAAGAAATTCGCATAAACAACGCCACCGCTAAGCACTCGTAATATTTTGTCCACGTGCTAAATAAATGATTCAGTCAGTCATCCATAGTTTACAGGAAAGTATTACTAACTTAACAAAATTACGATTGCCTGTGCTGTACTGCCTTACTTAATTAATTGCAAGATTAATATTATCGGATACTTTCGATACCGTAAGGTATAATACATAAGAGGAGAATGGTATAATAATATTCAACCTATCAGCTAGTAAATAAACCACTTCTATTTAAAAATTAAGTTATTACAGCAAAAAAGCAAGTTACAAGCCAACGCTTTTAGGTTCTGAGCATAAAATACATAACTAATTTACTTTATAGACATATCAAGATCGTGCTTATAAACAAGGTATGTCATCGGAACTACAGAATTAACTAAATAGAGCTGTGCTGTAAAACATGTAAATCATTTACTTCTACATTGTAATACAGGATGTGAAGTTCTATAGAAGCAAAAAGAACACCAAAATGAAAACAGCGGTCAATAAACTGGAACTAAGTTATGACTGACTGTTAGTAAATTCACCTGAGATTTCATTTATAGTTGGGGTGATTGTAAGCGAAGTAGGAGTCTGAGGTTTATTCCTGGGGTGAACAACGACATTACACGTAGAAACTCCAAAACTACCGGTGGTCGTTGTTGTAACCGACGTCAGAGTTGTTTCTTGATTCCCGTGATTAGCAGGCGAGGACCGCAAGTCCGCAGTGTCCGAGCCAGAACACGAAAATGAAGAGCTTGGCCTTGAATTTGAATTATTAGTACGTCCCATGTGATGATTCGGACTTGGAGTCATACGTGGTCCCAATGTTGGCGTGGGCGTTTTTGGAGGTCCGACCAACATGTCGTAGGGTGACGCTGACAGGGATCGATCTAGACACAACGACTGCTTCTTTGGCGGAACTAGAATTCTCTGAAGGGACACAAAGTTCACATTGTAACGCCTACCCACATAATTACGCATGCTCTCATCATCTAGGTGGGTAATATATTATACCAAATGACTACATATATGTGTGTTATATTATCATATACGTACGTGATACAGCGAAAATACCGATGGCTAAAATTACCTTCAAATAAGGAAGTTAATCGTAAACAAAAAATAGTAAGATACTAAATTAACTTACATTGGGACTGGGATTGCTAACACGTTTTCTGGACACATGAAGAATGCTTCCAGAAGAAATGTTGTTGCTCTGGCCAACAGTTGCATCGTCCCCAACGTCCGAGTTTCCAAGAACCACTTCAACAGTTATATTGCCGCCTGGACTTCCTACAACTTTCTTTTCTTTCACCAATAAGGAAGTAGAACAGCTGGAGCCACTACTAGATGGCCCTGGACCAACTTCTATTGTATTTATAGACTTAATTGAAGCACAACTATTTCCCCCAGAAGCACCGACAAGCCCGTTCTTGGACTGTAAAGTTTCAGCTGAGGTTTTGGCCATTGAAACTAAGCTAGCTTTCAATCCAGCAGCTAATCCTTCCATACCATCGTCAAACGGTGTTGCGGCAGCTGCAGTGGCTAAAGAGTTTTTGACTAAAACACTAGCCCTAGGAGGATAGGGTGAGCAAGGACTATTACCATGGAAATTGTCTTGTAGACTTTCGTTAGAGTTTGGTCTTGAAATTGGTGAGTAAACCGCTCGAAGTGGTGGCGAAATATTCACAGATGTAGTAGAACTAGCTTCAACTTCAGAAACTTTCTGAGATGAATTGGAATGAATTCCTAAACTTCGAGCAATTTCACCCGAAACCAAGTCATCAATTGTTCTTGGATATAACCTTCTTCCCCTGTCTTGCTGGCTAGGCGTGCACGTGGCATTTAAGACTGAAACCGGAACGCCTGATTTCTGCTCCAGATTTAAGTGCTGCCTTAGAGCTTTTTTCACAGAAGACACTCTGTGGGAATCTGCACTATTATTTCCGGGGACAGGGTCATGATTCCCTCTTTCGTACCCCATACAAATATCTGGAGACAATTGTATCTTCTTTTGCTTCTTTTGGATTTGCAGGTCTTGCACCGCTGTTCTTGGAGGAGTTGATGCACGATGCTGAAACTGCTGGTGGCAAACAGTTGCATTATTAACATCTGGCAGTGAAGGGAATGCGGATGAACTGCCGGACTGACCTGGACCATCGTTGAGGCACGTTGTAATGAGGGAATGAAGTCGATCTTCGTAAAAGTTAACTTTAGGGGGTGGTCCTGTATCTATGTAACTTGCATTATTTTGATTGTTTGGATTCGTGGCAGCTTGAGGACTTGGCAAGGCAGGTTGGCCTGTACCCGAAGACCCAGGAGAAACCGACATGTTCCTACCACGCTTTCCATCTGTTTTCAGTAGCTTCAGTTGGTTCGTTGTAGCTTTACCCGCCTCAATTTTACGTCCAGTTTCAAGAATCTTTTTTGCAAGGACTTCTGGATTGTTTTCATTTATTTTACCAACGTCCGGAATATCAGGCCATTCCTGTGAACGTGAGCGAGAAATACTCTTCTTCCCAACTCCGACTCCAGATCCCAGCTTAATCTGCTGCGACAACATCTGGTTATGTTGCTGCTGTTGCCGTTGTTGAAGTTGCTGGTTTTGAAGTTGTTGTTCCGCAAAGACAACTGCAGTTTGCTGATTTATTATAACGGTTCGTTGGATATGGTTAATTTCGGGCTCTAATGCGCTCAAACAATTTTCTAATTGCTTACGCTTGCTAAGCGTTGATGTGATCTGGCTAAGGAGAAATTGCTTAACCAACATTTCTTTATCTTCATTGTTGTAGTCGACATCATTCACCAAACCATTTGTAATGCAAAATGCAAGAATTTCTTCTTGCCTCTCTTGCGTCAACTCATCTTTCTTAGATTCCAGCAAAGCTACTTCGTCCTGAAGCAGTCGGGCCTTTGCTTGAATCTCTTTGTGTTTAATGACAATATTCCTAGCCTAGAAGCACAAAGATTTCGACTGTAAGTTGCATTTAAATTTTACTGAGTTTATATGTATACCAACAGACTTCAAATTATAAGCTCTGAAAAACATCTATAATGGCAAAAAAAAGATAAAAACGAAGTTCATTTTCAAAACGAATGCCTCTACAGAGTAAAGGGTTCATGCTTACCTCAGACAGTAATGTGTCAGCTGTAGCTCCTTCGCCAGGGATTTGTAGTTCCTCCAGTTTCGAACGGAGCTTGTCTGAGGAATCTTCTATTAGCTTTGATATTTGTTTTTCAAGCTGTTCCTTAAGAAGCGTTAATTCATCACGGCGTTTCTTTTGTACAGATATCTCCTCCTCCAAGTTTTGTTTGAATGCAGAAGATTTCATATTTTCTACAACATCCAAATATTGATTTCTGACAATGTCGAGAAGCTTTTGTAGCGCGTACGGAGTGTCCCGTTCCGAAATGGATAATTCTTCATGTTTTATAATGCCCGTCTCAGTTGAAGTTGTGAGTAGCGTAAGTTTCTGATCCACACATCCTGCTCCGGGTGGTAACACTTTTCCAACTAAGATAAATAAATTTAAATGGAAATAAGTTACAGCAACGAACCTGGAAACTAAATTAACATGTGCGGTGCAATAAAAATAAGAGAAACAAAATTTACCTTGAAGGGAAGTGCTCAGCAGGGTTTTCGAGTGCAATAGATCCAAGCCGGAAATATTAATAGCTTTTTTGTTTCGCTTATTTGCTTTTTTCAGGCGACCTTTGGGCCTACGTCCTGCAACTCCGCCACCACGGGCAGTGGATTGTACCGGAGGGGGAGGCAAGTGGAACACCGAATTAAGTTTGCTCTCAGGATTCGGTGCAATCGCAGTCGAAGGAATGCAATCCATTGACTCGTCTTCTTCTACTTTTTTGCTATTTTCAGCCTGATAAAATTTGTAATGAACGTTAGTTTGCCATTTAAAAAAATGTTTACCACTATGTTTTAATTTTTTATTCATAAGAAAGTAAAATACTACAACTAAATATACTAAAATTAATTATTATAGCAAAACAGCCTCCAACAGTCGTTTCATAACTTTAGTAATAAACTGAAGGGACCGCACCCCAGGCCATAGTTTTGTACCATCGTACCGATGCACATACGTGCCCGCCTATTCATGTATCCCGTCTTTAGGCCGAGATCCGGATAGGAACTCAATGGGTGTCCCAGATACTAAAATGGGACCTTTACTTATGGGGTTACCGGATCGTAGCCATGAACTGGTGATGATCCGGACGAAGTGGCTAGTTAATTTCCTATTGAGTAACCGTTAAAGCACCGCGAGCTTCTAAGTACAACTATACACTATACATACGAGACAAATATAGTTCAGTCAAACTTGTGCTACTATAATATACAAGCGATATTTTTTAAATTGTTGATCATATCATTATTCTGGGTTTAATTTCCTTGATCCAGTGGCCACATAATTATATTTAGCTCAAATGAAAAAAGGATTCAAAACTACAAGCTTAACCTCAGACAGCTTCCCGAAAATAGCGTAACTGAAAGATTGTTTGGAAAATGAAAATACAAGTCACCTAAAAGTTTCATATCTAAAATTGACAAGAAGCTGCAAACATCGTAAGACTTCGATTTTGATAAAAAGCGCGAAATTAGGCATCCAAAGCAACAAGCAAAATCCTCTAGTTAAAATGACTATCAAATAATTCAATTGATAGACATTTCTTTATACTATAACTATTACAATTAGTATTATGCTATCCTCGGCGGACTGGAGGGAAGCGCCAAGTTTTTATTTAATCAAGGTGTATTTCTACCTGAGGATTATGACAGCTCTCCCTTGTCTTTGGAGTTTGGATAATTCACTTGACAGCATTGAAAAGTTTTCGCTAAACTGAGTAATAAAGTTTCAAGCTATTCAACAAAATCATACTGCTTCCGTAACAGATCCGCCGGAGTTTAACTTCAATACTAACCGGTGGACTGTATGAGAATATCGCATATTGCTGTTATACTCCCAGTCTTGCGTTCAGAAATGAGAAACAAGATCAAACAATCTCAACGGTTTGACTTTTAAATTTGTATTGGAGCTTCATCAATTGAATTAGTAATGGCGTGTACAGACTAGAAAGATTTGGATTGCTGGAAATCTTAAAGTACAAGTGGTCATACGATTTGGAATTTGGAATTCGTGAAATCGCAGTGGCAAGTGAAATCGCAATCCAAATTGAGAATTCACACAAAAGTGTTAAGTCGTTCGTAGACTTCAGAATTGGATTACGATTTCTATTACGATTTGGATTTTGATTTGGCAGCCCCTGAATGGAAAAGTCCTTATAGGACACAGCTCAATGTGGCAAACGACAGTACACTTTTGCGATTTGGAATTTAAAGCCAAGGATGTCTAGCCAGATGAATCATTTATACAACCATAAGCAAATACTGCAACGTACAAGTATACTATGGGGGATATATAACATGATTTTCATTTTTTTTTAAACAAATTCACGATAACAAGTAT
>JAQFZE010001648.1:0-17089 GCA_034695245.1 Dicyrtomina saundersi | reverse complement strand
ATAGGTTTAGCACACAAAAAGGAGGAAAATCAGAAAAACCCTGGAACTCCCCCGCCTTCGATTTCAACATCGACGTCGAGATCGACATTCCCCATTTTCTGTCTACTTTCACTCAGCTGAAACTCAAACCTACGAGAAGGCAGGCACCATAGGACCAGGACCAGGAGAACGGCGACATGGAGGTACTAACTGCGGCTTAGGATTTATATTTATACTATTTATAGGTTTCTACAAAAAGCCGTCTGTATTCGCAGTATAGGGGGAACAACCCGGAGAAGAATGTGAACTAATGTATAATAGTATAGTAGTAAAGGGCTACTGGTACTGGTAGTATCGTACGCAGTACAGTGGAGTGTATGGTGTGGTGTGGTGGTGGTGTTGCGATGAGATTCGATGGCACGAGACAGAAATTTTAACAAGTTGCTACTCATGGGACAAGCCAAGAGTGATGAGCTATAATGTCAAAATATATTTCTGTCACCTCCTCCTTCTCCTCAAGGAACATTGAGGAGACACGAGGAAAAAAGCTGAAGGAGAAACCGAACCGAATTCGAAACTTTATATACACAATCAAGACCATATAGATTTGCAGTGTCGAGCCAAGACTAACCAGTACCGGTATCGGTACCGGTCTGACTATAGCACAGAATTTAAAGCTACAGTATCCATATCGACAATACATACAGGCATTCTATCTCAAAGTACATTATGCACTGAGACCAGGGCCGGATAATGCGGCCAGCGCAGGCAGCCCCCGCTGCCTGAATTTTCAAAAACAAAATGTAAATAGAAGATTTTGCACTTTTCAAAAAATGTAAAAAGACTATTTTGACTTTTCAAAAACATTCAAAATAATTTTTTTTGTACATTTCAAAAACATAGAAATAAAACATGTTCCAATTTTCTCAAAACATGTAAATAGAACATTTTGCAATTTTCTGGACCAAGTAAATACAACATTTTGAACTTTTCTAAAATTTGTACATACAACATTTTGCTTTACCAAAGAAAACCGTCAATAAAATCAAAATAGTGGTTTTTGTATGGAAAAAAATTTGCTGCCTAAAACCAATTCCTTCGTCCGGCCCTGACTGAGACACTACTGATATAGACGCACAATATTACATTGTACATAGTTATAGATTCGATTCTCATCTTCATGCTTGCGTCCCTTCAAAAAAAATTGTCGGCAAGACAACCCAACTTAGGACTCGAGACGAAGACCAGGACCAAAGCCGAAACGAACCAATCGGCCATAGATTTTTTTTATCTTCACAGACCAGAAGAAGACGGAGAAGAAAAAGTGGAAAGTGTGTGTGAGTGCCAGTGCCAGTGCGAGGAAGGCGAACAGAAACCGCAAAACGAAAAGGAAAATGTTGAAGAAGGAGAGAAAGAGCGACGAGCGTCTTTCATCGTTTCTTAAATAAAGCCTTTTATTACAGCTCAGGTTTTTATATTTTTATTATGTAGGTACTCGCAAAGTATGTATTATAAAGTTTGGAGATATGTAATTTGGAGATATAGGATCTACATAGTTGTATACGATGTATTGCTTTCCCCACTTTCTCCAAGTAGTAAATAGAAGTATAGTAGGCCTATAGGCATCCCACCGGCAGGCAAAGCCGTTATCTGAATCAGCCGAATAAGTAAAGTACCTTTATGGAAAAAGTATGTGTGCTGTATCAGTAGTAGGTATATAGTATATCTATATCTATAGGCTATAGCTAGTGCTGCAATATTGTGAAACCACCACTTGTACTTGTATGTATAGGAATATAACATTGTGGCCGTTGTATGGTGGTTTGGCTTGGTTTGGTTTACTACACCAATTTTACTGAGACCAATTGCTTGCAGTACAATCACACAAGACACTCGTGTGGCAGTTCTTTGATTTTTTTTGTTAACTTTTTTTTGAGTAGTAGCCTAGATTTTGGAGGAGCACGTGGACTTGAGTTTTTGTTTTTTTTTGTTATGAGTACTATCGAGGAGTGAAAAGATGAACAGAATGATATTCTCTCAAAAACTCAAAACTTTCACAGTTTCTCTCTCTCGGTCCGTTTCGTTTTTGTTTGCTGTTGCTATCGCATCAGTTTTTTTTTGTTTCCTTATGGAGCTATGGGCCTGCTCCTGCTCTGTTTTTCTAGCCACAGCTTAGTATATGGGAGAAGGAGAAAGTATATCTATATGTGTAATGTTATTATAAGTGCGTGTAGAAATTAAATTATACGTATTTTTACAGGCTGCTGGGTGAGTGGATACATCACGAGGACTGTATCTATGTGCTACACTGTGTTTATTTAAGAAACTTTGAGAACAAATAATATATGAAATTTTTGATGCTCAATTATTCTAGGACATGACAAAACGTTCTATTTACACCTTTTCTTGGAAATATTAAATAGTTTAATTTTTTTATTTACGCCTTTCTAAAAAGTTTTGAAAATTTCAAAATGTTGTTGGCAAGTACATCGCATCGTCTGGACTGGACAAAATGCTTTAATAACACCTGATGACATTACAAAACGTTTTATGTACTTCAAAAAGAAAACTAAAATTTCTATTTAATAAGTTTTGCAAACATTTAGACATTTAGAATTTAAAAAATTGTAGTAGCTGAACCTAGTGTGAAGCTACCCGAAGCATGTAATTTAAAATTTGTAATTTAATTACTAGTTTAAATAAATAATTATTTAATTAACTAATTTAATTAATTTTAAAGGTAAGAACAGTTTTTGAATTGCATGATTTTACTTTTTTTAAAAACAAAACATGCATATAACTTTATGAATGAATTTCACCTCAAAGCCCTGGAGTCCACGGGGCACCTTTTTTGCAACCACATGTTAAGCTTATTACTACTACATTCAACTCGTATAACGTTAATGTGAAAGCTACTTGGCAATTATTGCTATAGCATAATATACGCCATATCGTGAGTGAAGAACTAAAATGACCCAAATCCAATTTAAGCTACAATCAAAATGAGCTATGTCATAAAAACAAAATTAGAAACATGCGTGAAATGTTAATTAAGAGTATTTGAAAATTGTAAAATGTTTTATTTACACGTTTTTGAAAATTGCAAAAATGTTTTATTTACACGTTTTTGAAAAGTGTAAAACTTTCTATTTACATAGTTTTGAAAATTGTAAAATGTTGTATTTACATATTTTTGAAAAGTGCAAACTATTCTATTTAAATGCTTTGAAGACATGTTTCAATATTTTTGTAGATAGTGGATATTGTTTTTAGCTACAAATGGATATATGTAATTTTGGTACTTCACAGACAATATAATTATTACGTACACTATTTCCCCACATGTTGTGGTGTGGGGTTATATTATTTCTGAAACCAGAAGCCTTTATTGTTTTCTTCACCAAAAAATAATAGCAAACTAGTAGGCATTTTACACTTTTTTGAATTCAAAAACTAATGTGTTTTCCATTTACATAAATATACTATAGTAAATACACACAAGCTGTAGTTATGATGTTTTGTACCCTCCATATTATGAAAAACTCTGAGGACGATAACGACATAATAATCTATATCTATGCATACAATTTACAAAGACTGGTTTCATTTTAATAGAAAAGAATAAAGGGGAAGCTATAAGCTAAGGAAGAAAGGACGTAAAATGATATCGACTTTGACTTCGACTTCGACTTCGACGTCGACAAGGAAAAGTGTAGGTCTTTGTAACTGAAACCGAAAGCGATTTGATTCACGCAATGCATGTCATTGAACTACTTGCCTTCTTTTTTCATTTTACTTTTCCCTTCATAGATTTGCATCAATGACTTTCTCTTTCCTTATTTCTTTATTTTCCCTTTCTTCTTTGTATTTTTCTCAGAATCTGATTCTCGTATATCGCTTCCCTCCATCCAAAAGCCGCAAAGGGAAAAAGTAACAGGAAGGAGAATAAGCAGACCGGAATTTTCAGAGAAAATTAATTTGTCATCTTTTCTGTGTACGGCGAGAGCCAAACGGGGAACAAACATTTTTTAGATTGTATATCTAATATTTAATTTATTTTTCGTACTGTGTTCTTATGCTAGTACTAAACTAATACTAATCGTAAGATATGCAATCTTCCGCTTGTGTGTGTGTGTTGTAGACATCTGTAGAATCAAATATATGTAATTATGCAAATGTGATACCGTATCCCAAGAGTCAAAACAGGATACATCGTCATTGTTAGTTGAAAAACAAAAACAACCAATTCAATAGCATCCTGTATGCCAATATGGTGTATAATGCTGTTATACCTTGAGGTCGTCTAACCAGGACCGGATGAAGAAATTGCTTTCAGGGAGCAATTTGTTTCCATACAAACACCACCATTTTGATTTTATTGACGATTTTCTTTGGTAAAGCAAAATTTTGTGTTTACATGTTTTTAGAAAAGTTTAAAATGCTCTTTTTACTTGATTCAGAAAAGTGTAAAATGTTCTATTTACATGTTTTGAGAAAAGTGATAAATGATTTATTTGCATGTTTTTGAAAAGTAAAAATATTATTTTTACATATTTTTGAAAACTGCAAAATGTTCCATTTACATGTTTTGAGAAAATTCAAGCAGGGGGGCTGCCTGCGTTGGCCGCATTATCCGGACCTGCATCCAACAACCGTTTTGTGAAGTTCCTTTAGTGATAAGTCGACTTTTAAAAGTGGGGGAAATATTCGAGTTTGCACTTAAAAATCTGTATGGCCAACTAATGTAAACTAGTTGGACTGTCCATCAAAACTAACAATAAGTTAAAATTGAATTCTTAAATTTCTGAAAATTTTTAATATCTAACAATGCTATTTACATAGGTAAGTTGTTGAAACGTAAACGCACTAATGATAAGTATTTTAACCTTCTTTGCTACCGCTGTTTGTATCTATCAAAAATATCAGAATATTAGGTAGTAAGTGTTTCTTGAAATAAAAGTAAGTTTATGTCTTGTTTTTGTCCTTCCCAGATAATATGTAGAATATGGCAATATGCTTCCTCATTTTGTATGAGCAGAGTACAGAGCTTTTTCCTGTTGCTGTTACACTTACCTTATATTGTTAAGTGCGTACATACATGCATGTATAAATATAAAATATTTATGACGGTAACATCATATTTATTATGTATTTGTATAGCATATATGAAACATTGTATGAATATTTTGAAATTTTGAAACGATAAACATACACAGCAGTAACAAAGTATCCATGTTGCTCTGCAAAACCTAATAATTCCGTAACGTTCTATGTACAACGTATTAATTTCCATATCCAAGTAACATACACTAGGAACTAGGAACGTGTGTGAGTGTGTCCAATTTTATGGTAATTAATTATTTAATATTCGCAGGTTATTGCTTAAATTCATTCATTTCCGTAATTCGTCCAACCGCCCTATTTTCGAGAACTGAAACGAAGCGGAAATGAAGTCTAATTGCTTTTTCAATGGTTTTTATTAGCCCTTTGGTGTAGGTACGTAATGTGTACACAAACACATATTACACCAAGAGATTCTTGAAAAGCCAAAATCATATTATAATCTAACGGAAATGTTCGTATGTACAGCTGGAAGCACTTGAATTTGAATTTCATGATGTCAGTACTGGATATTGTTGAGAAATATTGAGAGGGGAAGATATGCGTAAATGTGAATTGAGGGTTTTAATGGAAAGTAATTGCGGACTATGTTGAAATTTTAATATAATTTTGTCATGCTTTGCCCTTTTTGCAAGATGTACGGGTTACAAATAAATATTATAGTAATTAATTATTAGAATAATATTCATTCTACTGATTTTAAAATTGTATAAATATTAAAAGGTATGAAAATAAAAGGCGAAGTTGATGCCGCTCATTCTTTGTAAAAATAAAGCTTTTAAATAGAACATTTTGCACTTTTTAAAAGCATTAAATCGAAGAATTTGCACATTTCAAAAACGTGTGTATAGAACATTTCACACTTTTCAAAAAAGAGATACATAAATAGAACATTTTGCACATTTCAAAAACGTGTAATTAGAACATTTAAAAATTTTATCAACATGTAAATGACACATTTTGCACATTTCAAATAAATGTATATAGAATATTTTGCACTTTTCAAAAAAATGCAAATAGAACATTTCGAAATTTTCAAAAACTCATTTACCAATTTACTTACCGACATATCATTTAGTATTTTTATGAGATAGCGTATTTTAATTTTAGCTTAAATTGGATATGAGTCATTTTGGTTTGTCACAGACAATATATACCGTATATCCTATAATAGTACGCCCGCGTACTATCCAAATTTGGACCTCTCAGACCCGCGTACTATTACAGACCCGCGTAGTATTACAGACCCGCGTACTAAATAAAATGTAGAAATTCCCAGTTTATGAATCTTATTTTATCCAGCCATCACATTGCAAACAATAAGATTATCAAAACGAATATTTCCTTTACAAATAGATTTTAACAACAAAAGTTAGATAATTTAAATAGCAATTTCCTAGCTGCATGACTTTTGGAAAATGCACAATGGCTTTAAACTATTTGTGTTAAAGTTTTAAATATTTAAGCTACACGTGTATTAAAATTGGAAATTGTTACAAAATCTGATTTTCAAAATTGTTAAATTTTTTATATACAAATATTTTTCAAATTTTTAATGTTTAGGGCACAAATATTATAAATTGCAAATTGTTTTTAGATAATGCATTATTTACTTACACAAAGTACCTAGCACTATTTTTTCACTGCAATATGTTATACAGACAATTTTAAAATAACATACCTATGTAACTTGTAAATACCTATGCTTGCAAATTTAAATCAATGCATTTTGACATAGGCCCAAACAATAGCTAATTGTGTAAAACTAATTAATCTGATGGCAATAAAAAAACATAAAAACAGACCCGCGTACTATTACAGACCCGCGTAATATTCAAACTGAGGCCTCTTAGACCCGCTTACTATTACAGACCCGCGTACTAATACAGACCCGCGCACTATTATAGGATATACGGTAAGTACTTACGTGTTACAAAATTTTGAACTTAAGATTAGAACGGTAGAATATTTATATGTATTTAAATGGGCGAGTCCATCCCTTTATTTTTTTCCTATTATATGCAATGAGAAACAGACGGAAATGAAATCTAGAGAATATTATAGGAATGTGAGGCACCCATAGCCGCCTATAGTGCGTACCTAAATTCTATAATATCTAACTAAAAGCATGCATCGTCGTTTACACAGTCAGGGGTAAAGAACTTGATCTGATTCTTATTCTTACCGTTAGTATATTGAAATTGAGTAATTATATACATGCATATAGTACAGACTTAAGTGTAAAGTAATCTGCTCATACTTCATGTTCATACTGAGAAGAATTTTCTTTGAATTTCTCTTTGTATTTGAATTCCCTTTTCTTTTCTATTGCCTTCATCTGCATCTTCGTTGGGAGGATGAAGGAAGGAGCCTATGGGAATGGAATGGAATCTAAACGATCGAAAGACCTAAGTTGAGATGCAAAACGACAGAGAAGGAGCCGGTTGAAGGAAGATAAGAGATCTTCACTCAATCTCAATCCTCATTCAGTGGAATTTCAAATCCGAAATTCTAAATTCTAAAAGCCTGACACTGACATGTACAAGGATAACTCAACTCCATGTCCACGTCCAACCCCACGATGCTACGTTTGTTTTGTAGCTTTCGCTCCACTATCTCCGTATTTCCAATGGCTCCTCACAAGGGGACACAACAGTTTGTAAGCGTAATCGGCACTAAAAATGAGAATAAGCTTTAGGAGTCGGCCATTAATGATGTCTTCGAAATATCTCAATTTCTATAGGACTCTATGACCCCATCTGTCATCAGCTTAGCCATTGCGTAAATGGCTATCTCTAACATGGGATGTCATTAATATCCAAGTAAACCCACTGACTCTACCCTTAACGTCATTTATGGACGATCCCAGTTATTGCTGAAATCAAAACACGATATCCAAGTATATAACTTTTAAACAACGTTTATTACGAAAAACATCATTTTTAAACCAGAAGTAACGCATTTAAAAACTATTTCTGAACAAGCAAAACCACCCATTTAAAGTTTTTTAAGGTCCACACCAATAATATAATATATTATCATTAAAATTTGCTTCGAGTGAAAAATGTTATAATTCAACTTTAAAAAAACAATATATTGAACTTACATTTAGCCAGGTTTTTCCATTCACGAGATGGATTTTGGATATTCTTTATGATCCATCGAAGAAATACAAGTTGAGACACAAACAAATTCCATACTCACAATCAGTGGGAGTGTACGATTCATTGGAATTGAAAGTCGATTTCGCATATTTTGTGAAGCTGATCTGTGTCAATATGTATGTATAAACTCCATGGGAAAATCGAAAACGAGTTAAACCTATTTCTTTTTGCACTACACATAGAGCAAAAGAAGCAAATCTGAGAGAGACACCTTCACTATTACCTGTGTAAATGAAAAGATAAGCGGGATTATTACACTCCGATGTTTTTGAGCTGAGAACTCTTTTTTTTCACTATTACTCAAAAATGTACGAAATTCTGACTAGTGAGCTTATATTTTGTTCTCAAATGACGCCATCAAAAGAATTTGTAGAACATGTCTTATTTCCTGGTAGCCATTTTTTCAACAGAAAATTGTGAACTATTCCGTAAATAGGGGTGGTATGATGTAGTATGTTTTAAATTATGCTTGGACGATCTCCTATCCTTATCAAGTTTTAGGTATCCAAGGATTTTATAATAAATATTCTAACGGTAAGAATAAGTCGATCTAAAGAATTCTTAGTACTCCATTACTGCTGAAGCACTCACATTCAGTACTCTATTAAACTAGTCATCTAGTCGTCTAGTCAGAGATTTTACATCCAAATTGAAATTGTGAGTTCCTAGTAATTCACGTCATCACATCTCAAAATTCTTACGTTTCTTCAGCTAAGCAGTAGTACATCTTAATGTACTACGTGTATGAATTCTTCAAAAGTTTTGTATACTTTAGGGGTACCTATGGGACCTGATGGGATTTGAGTGTATTTCGTAGAATCGTAGATACACCAAATTAATGAGTACTTAAATGGGATTCTGACCCTGTACCATGTGTGATAAGTTGCATTAGCTATTGGTATTGGTTGCTTAAGAAACGAAGAAACAATATAGATTGTGCAATCTTGATCGTATTTTTATACATTTTTTAAATATCCATTCTAAGCATTAAGGTAAATTATTGTAGGTCACAGTACAGAGGGGTTTTAAAAATTTAAATATGGCGCTCATTTTAATTATTCCCATTTTGTATTATCACTATACTATCGTTATGTGTTAAATATATTGTTTTGCAAAATCCGAAGGCCTATTCTGAAATGATTTTTGTCCTACTTCATTTTTTTACATGCTGTTTTCAAAACACAATTCACTGGGCGACATTCGTACGTCTATTCGAATACGTTCCCGAGTCAGTTTAAGTTCTGTCAAACTGTCATTACTTAAATATGTATAGTTATTATAGGCTCGTTGTATACCTATCGGGCAGCTGTCTATCTCACTGTATTTATTATAAAAGGAGGAGTTTCTTATTCAATGCTTTGAGATTGTGTGAAAAGCGGGTGGGTTAGGGGAATTCTAATTTGGAATTCGAAATTCGAATGGTGGGAAAAAAAGCTGTGAAGGATAAAAAGGAAAGAAAAAGAAAAAGAAGAACGATTACAAGGACAAGGGCAAAGTCGAAGTAGCGTAGTAGAAGAAAAAGAATACTCAAAGATTTTGAGAAGAAGAAAAAAACAAGAAGAAAAAAAAGGGGGAAGATGGAAGAACCTATGGGAATTTTGAGAATGAAATAAACTATTTCTTTGAAAGTAATTTTCAAGCTTACAGCTCTAAACTGCTTCAAAGTCGTGTCTTGAGAACGAAGCCGAAGCCCGCCGCAACCAAGTCTCTATAAGTTTATGTAGAAGAAGTAGACAGAAAAAAAATACGTACAACGATAACAACAAAAAACAGAACAGTCCTGAGAAGACTACTGACGATTTGCGATGAGCTGTTGAAAGACTGTAAGCGACTGACGAGAAATAACCTTGGTAGGTAGGTACTTGTTTAACATGCCAATTTCCAAGATTCTAAAGCTGCCATCTGCAATATCATAAATTGAGCTAAATACCCATGTGTGTTACAAAGATTTTTCTATAACATTTTGCGCCGTTGAGTTGGTATATCGTAACCCACGAAATTTAAAAAATTACAATACATTTTAGACAAAAAGTTTAAACTTACGCGGGCTACTGTATAGCAACCGCGCCAAATGTAATCGATATATCGTTTGTCAAGAACCAAAATGACCAATATCTAATTTACGCTAGAATTAAAATGGGCAACTTAATAAAAAAAACCCTAAATTAATTGGATGCGTAAAATGTTAACTATGAGTTTTAAAAAAGTACAATATGTTGCATTTACACGTTTTTAAAAAGTGTCAAATGTTCTAATTACACGTTTTTGAAAAGTGCCAAATGTTCTAATTACACGTTTTTGAAACGTGTCAAATGTTTTAGTTACAAGTTTTTCAAAAGTGCCAAATGTTCTAATTACACGTTTCTGAAAGATTTAAAATGTTCTAATTACACGTTTTTGAAAAGTGTCATATGTTCTAATTACATGTTTTTGAAAAGTGTTAAATGTTCTAATTACACGTTTTTGAAAAGTGTCAAATGTTCTAATTACACGTTTTTGAAAAGTGTCAAATGTTCTATTTACGTGCCTTAGGGATTACACGATATTCATATATTGTTTGTAGATAGTACATTTCGTATTTAGTTAAAAATGGATATGGGTCATTTTGATTCTTCACAGGCGATATTCGTATTTTTGCTGTACTACTGGGGGGACCGCTCCATTCTAGATAGACGTCTTTGAAACAAGTCGTTCCTTATTACTTGATCTGACTAGATACGTTCCTTATGAGATTGGAAAAGATATGTGAAAAATAAAAACATTGAACGGCGGGAATCCTTTGACTTTGTTGTATACTGCATTTTTCGGTTTCGTTCTGGTTCTGGTTCTGAGTTTAGTCTTTATCATACATGAATTTTCTTTGTAAAATAAATACTTTCGATTTTTTTTTCGTCTTTTCTTCATTGTAATCATGGGCTGTGTACAGACACACAGACTATACAAACTGCAGTAATAGTAATAATAATAATATATGGCTGTTTTTGCTGAGTACTTGGGAAATAAAGATATTGGAACGAGCTACTACATGTTAAAATGTTAATATGAATTCTAGTCTTATTTTATTCTCTTATGTAACTTCACACTTATTGTTATTTCGGATTTGGATTTTATCTCGTAAGTAGATGGGATTTTTGGTATGTATGCATTTACTTGGGTGGAATACTAAATATTTGAGCTTCTCTCTCTCAAAAAAACGAAGTTTGTGTACGTATTTGTATATCCAATTTTTTGGGTGTGCAAAATAGGCTTTCTTGCATTCAGCCATGTTTTTAATCATGCAAATCTTTCAAATTGTACAATACACCATAACGTACTTAGGTTATTTGTATTCTGCGAAGTATTCTCATTTGCAGTGAGGTTTTTTTTTGTCCTGATCGTATCGTATATACTAACAACATTAAATGATAGAGTGACAATGAATAAATAAATATATAACGATTTTTAATATTTTTTAAAAAAGTTTGAAATGAAAATCTTCGACTAATTCATAAATTGCATGGTAAAAATATAATAATTTTACAACCTAACATTTTACCCCTGTCAAAAAGTATGATATTAGAGATAGTGTATCGTCTGTGAAGAACCAAAAAGACCCATATCCAATTTAAACTAGAATCAAAATAAGCTATGACATAGAAATAAAATGAAAAACATGCGTAAAATGTTAATTAAGAGTTTTTCAAAAGTGCAAAATGTTCTATTTGCATGTTTTTGAAAAGTGCAAAATGTTCTATTTTCATGGTTTTGAAAAGTGCAAAATGTCTATCTACATGCTTTTGAAAAGTGTAAAATGTTCTATTTAAATGATTTCAAGACATATTTCAATATTTTTGTAGATAGTGGATATCGTAATTAGCTAAAAATGGATATTCGTCGTTTTGGTTCTTCACATACAATATGCTTCGTACTTGTGAAAGTATAATATGTGTAAGTGCGTATTGTTTTGATAATTTATTGAACGTAGGTACCTACTTTACATAATATAAGCCCCCCATTCTGTTCCTTGTGTTTTATTGGAATCTAAATGCGTGTTTATTTCCTTAGCTGCAATATGTAAGGATAAAGAAAGAGATACGGCCATTAAGAATAGAATCACACACAAAACAAATTACATTGTACAAGTCCACTACTTTTGTGTACGCATCCCTTATAAAATGCGTACGTAAAGTACGTTTCAAAAATTTGAAAAATGGAAGGGTTAAGCCGTTATCGGCATCAGTATATCGCATCCGTCTGGCTCTGGATAGTAATAACATTAATACAAACTTGAAACGGAAAACTGGAACACCACCATGACCAAGGCACACAATTCTAAAGTGCAGAATTACAACCCAAAAGAAACTGTATTGTTTAAAAGAAAGTGTAACTTTTTTAAAAACTTAACTTGTACTTTGGTCTGGGTGAAAACGAAATGGAAAACTAGGGCAAAAGAAAGAAAACTTGTTGAAAACATAACAAAAAAAACTAAAACAAAACTAAAAGTGCTTTTTCAAATCCAAACCTCTTTTGTACGTATTTTTGAATTCTCGAGAAAATAAAATAAAGAACTTGCCTCTGTTTTTGTTGTTGTTGTTGTTATTTTTTTTGTCTTTGTTTCGTTTTCCTCTTTTTTTTGCTTCTCAGTATTTTTGTGTGTCTGAAACCCTAATTTAAAATTCAAATTATATTGAATTAAATTTCCAGCACGTGGACGACGTGGTGTAAAAACAAAATAGAAAAAATGCTCCAGGTTACTTTTTTCTTTCTTAATCAGATACAGTTACATATTTTGTGTGGGTAGCTTGATATTACATAGACATTTTTCAAGGTTTACTGTATTCTATACTTTTGCTCCTGCAAAATTTAAACTTTTTTTAAAATTCGTACTGATTTCTGGAATTTTTGGCTTTTGTAATAATTAAGTTTAATGTTTAAAGTGAAACAGTGTTTTAGTGTTTTCATTGTTCTTTGTTCCTTTCAGAAATAATTATAGCCTGTCAGCTAAAATAGGCGCCCTTGGATGTCAATTGTAATCTCGATAATCTGGATGGGTTTAAATATTCGAATTAAAGAGATTTTGTTGTGACTTGATTTAGATGCTATGCTGATATTGATGCAGAGAGAAAGTTTTATATGAAATTAATGTGGTGTGGTGTGAAGATGGAATATTTCTTGCATTTGTAATTGATGAGTATACAGATTAAATTGCTTGAAATAAAGGAGTTTGAATGTATATACTTGAAGTCTAATAAAACAGGTTAATCATAGTTATATAGGTATAGTTAGCAGTAAGAGTGTACTTCTGGGTTAGTTACAATGTAGGGAAGTAGGAACAATATGACACCAGTTTTAAATTGATATTATTTTAAATTTTCCCATTTCAAAGTTAGCAATAATTTTCTGAAACTTTGAATAACTACGCCAGCCTATAAACGAGTGGGACGAGCTCTTTGTCTTGCACCGAAGACGTCTCCCCACTTAGAATGGCCTATACAGTGCACTCAGAAACTCAGAACAGGAAGATAGAAGGATTTGTTAGGAGAAAAAAGCTCCCCTGAGGTGTCCCTCTAAATTTGAAGGTCATCATTTATTTTATTCTGAACAAATGAGCTCGTCCCAGAGCCGAATTCTTTTAAATGCTGATTACGAAAGCTCATTTGCCATTCCTTTCCATGAGCGTTGATGATTCCTGGAAGGGTTTTTAAATCGTATGTACGAGGTGCCACATCAACTTTTAAACCCTCATCCCTACAGAAAAACTCTTCCATTTTACTATTTTGAGGCTTTAAAAAGTTCGAATTGCTGTAATATGCATTTACTACATGTTTTGATTTTGTAAAGTGCAAAATATTGCAATGAAATGGTCTTAAAATGCTTAAATAATTACCATTTTTAAAAAACATAATGGACAAATGCTGTAATTAAAAGTAAAAAAAATTTTAAATAGTTTTTTTTTGTTTTTTTAAAGTACCCAATGCTGCAAATGTTTGTCAATAAGTAAACAATGAAAAGGTGTATTTACGTCTTAAAAACACAAAAAATAGTGTATTGCAAGTTACCACCCTCAAATATCTTGGTCGCAAATTGTGCAATTTGTCCACAGTTGTCCACTATAGTTTAAAAGAAATTGAATTTTATATTTATTTTGCCACCATTTGAAGCTCCTACAATTCTCATCCGATTTTCTAAAAAACTAACATCTTGTGAATCAGGATCTCTAAGCTCTAAACCATTATCTGAAAAGTACTTCTGAGATTTTGAAAATTTAAGTTTTAATTTTTTATAAAATGGGGTAAACGGGGTTTTTATAATTTAAAAAACAATGGTAATCAATATACGTTTTTACTTTAATAATTTTTGTATATCCTCAGCCAAATTCAACATGTACAACACACACAATATATTTTCACAGGGCAGAAAAACATAAAGAAAATGAAAGTTGAAATGTGGTGAATGTGATGAGACTGTGCGTTGTACTATGTAGAAATATGCTCCGGCTGCTGGATAAAAATGGTAAAAGAGAAATAGTAAGTGACTGAGTGAGTGAGTGAGTATAGGTATAGAGGCAAAGCCATCCGGGTGAAGAATTGGTTGAATGTTGAATTTGAGGTGATGGTGATAAGGAAGGACGAGAGAAGACAGAAGTTTTCCTTTTTTTTCCTCCTTCTATAAAATAATGATATTTCCCAGACAGAAGAGTCAGACTTGAAAAAAAAAATAGAGAAAATCGTCAGGGTATATACATACATTTGTATGTACCTTAGGTAGGTACAAGTCTATGTACAATCGGTCCGGCTATTCAAAGCTCCTTATTTCAAGACATGCCCCCTCAATGCCATTAACCAAGACAAGCCAAATGCAATTCAATTCCTCCTTCTCTCTCCTCCTTTTCCTTCTGCTTTCAACTCCAAGATTTTTTTTTCTTCGTCTTATTTTTTTCCCTCAACTCAAAACACACACCAAACAACCAAAGGAAACTACCAAACTATCGGTATATAGCATTTCTACACACTACCGTATAGCATTGGATAACATATAGCACCCTACTCCTACGAATGTCTTCCCACTACTCTCCTCCAGTCTATTCCCACGTCCATTGTCATCGTACGTACGCTATATTCCCCATTCCACATTAGTTACAACACACGCGTCTGTAAGAATACCTATACACACAGTACATTATAGTTTCCGTTCTACGGGTACCAGCACCATGGCCATTATAGTACTATCCCTGATCAATGAGATCATAATATATGTAGAAGTATGTGTGTGGAGACTTTTGCTTTTCCAGAAGAGCCATTTTCAATGAATGTACAGTCTATTACGAGTAAGACATTTTCCTTTTTACAATTCTTGTGTTGTATTCATTGATTTTCAAGTATGTACATATCCATGCATATCGTCTGTGAAGAACCAAAATGACCCATATCCATTTTTAGCTAAAAATAATACCAACTATCTACAAAAATATTCAGATATGTCTTGAGAACATGCAAATAGAACATTTTAGACTTTTCAAAAACATGTAAATAAAACATTTTACGCTTTTGAAAAACGTGTAAATAGAACATTTTACAGTTTTCAAAAACATGTAAATAGAACATTTTACACTTTTCAAAAACTCGTAATTAACATTTTACGCATGTTTCTCATTTCTTTTTATGACATAACTCATTCTGATTGTAGCTTAAATTGGATATGGGTCATTTTGGTTCTTCACAGACGATATGCAGTACATATCAATAAAGCAGCAAATCCAGTCATGTGCCGACGCCGAGACGCCGCCACTTTGTCTAGAATTGACAAGTTTGCAAATATTCGGATATTTCAAATATTTACGCTTTAAGCACATAGTTCTAACACGTTGAAACCCTCTAAACAACATCTTCCCAAAACTGAAAAATTGTTCAAATTATACATTAAAAAACTAAAAAACCTTCAACCATGACCTTTTCACCACAACGTTTCCAAAATGTAGCTATATCATATACGTAGGTAGATGTACTTGTAGAATTTTAAAATCCACGTAGGTGCTAACCTGCATACCTCTATAGGTACTGACACTCAATTTTATTATCAATGTAGAAATTACGAGACAGGGAACCCAGCTATGAGACACTATAGTAATTATAGGTGTCGTGTCATGACACCCATATAGAAGTTATATCCCCACTGACACACTAAATAGAAATCTAATAATAGACGAGCTCATCTTGATGGGACATTGGAACATAATGTGAAGCTTTGACGGCCTTTATAGAGTGCGGAGAAAATACTGTTCCTCTAAATCCTGGATTCTTTCTTGCCTTCCCAATATTACATTAACTGCGGGCTTTCTATGGCGTGTAGGACTCTTGCCGACTTTGACTTCGTGTCTCTGTCTTTCTTTCTATCTTTCCTTCCACTCTCTGGAATCTGGAGCCGGAATCTGGATTTTGTTTTTCTATATGTAGGATGCCACTCCAGCCCCAACCCAACTCCAACTCCAGTTCCAGCATCTGGACTACTATACAGTATACAGTAGAAAGCCGAGCGCAAAGACAGAAGTGGTGCTTTCCTTCCCGTCGTGTATATAGTATATAGTTCTATAGTTGCTGTCGTGAGGACAGTTGACAGTCATTTCATTTCTTTCTTTTTACTCGTCCTTTTTTTCTGAGGTGTATAATGTGGTCGTAGTCGTAGTCGTAGTAGTAGTATAGTTGTGCACTCACTATACTATACCATACCATGCTCTTTAACGTTCAGCTCCTATATCCTATAAACATTTGTATATCGTCTGTGAAGAACCAAAATGACCCATATCCATTTTTAGCTAAAAACAATATCAACTATCTACGAAAATATTC
>JAQFZE010001647.1:0-17093 GCA_034695245.1 Dicyrtomina saundersi | reverse complement strand
AACATTTTGCACATTTTCAAAAACATGGAATTAGAACATTTTGCACCTTTTTAAAAACATGGAATTAGAACATTTTACACTTTTCAAAAACTCGTAATCAACATTTTTCGCATGTTTCTTACATTGTTTTTATGACATAACTCATTTTAATTCTAGCTTAAATTTGATATGGGTCATTTTGGCTCTTCACAGACGGTATGTATATTACATGTAATTTCATAGCTTGTTTTGGTAGATGCACGTATTTGCATGGTACGTACATACAAAAAAAGATGACGTGACCTGGGCCACTGTTGTTATATTCCCACCCTGTACAAATTTGATTTGATATAGGGCTGTATATAGGGCTATTAAACATTGATGTACATATATGTAAAAAGGTATGTATGTACGGTAGTGTATTTTGATAGGGTGTATTTTGATATAAAGTAGCACTCAGTCCATAATTCATGTAATTGCTCTCTGCATATATAATTATGACTTTCTATACCACTATTCCCTTCACAATGTTCAATGTTCAAGGTTGAAGAGAGAGAGATTTAAATGTTCTTTTTAAGGTTGCTTTTTTTTTGGCCTTCGCATTTTTTTTTGAATATGTAAAAGCTTTTTCAGTTTACGTTTTTGACAGCCACATATTATGTAAATTTATTTTTTTTCTTTAGTTTTTTGAATCCATTTTAGATTGTAAGCAACTGCCCTTTTCACTGTACTTTCTCTCTTTCTCATTCCCATTCACGCTCTCATGATTTTTTTTTCTAATTTATTCTTTTCCGGCTTTCTACTTTCTCTACTTTCTCTCTCTCTATTTTTTTTTCATAATTTAAATTTGCGTGATCCAGTCTCACTCAATGAATTCTCTCTCCCTGTCTCATTATTATTAAAGTGTATAGGCCTGAGTGTATAGGGTCGAATTGCGAATTAGGAATTCGCATGTCATCTATTCATATATATGTAGGTAGGTAGGTAGGTAGGTACTTTCCACTGTCTGGGTTGTCCTTTTTCTTTGCCTCATGGTTTAGATTTTACAGCACATTATATAGAGCACTGCCACATTTTGAATTAGAACTCTTACACAGTCACTGAACACGAACAAAAAAAATGTTGAATTAAATAATTTCTATTAAGTTTTAGTTATTTTACCCAAATTATTGTTTTTATGAGCGACACATTTCAAGTATATGGATTTTTTAAAAGGAGATTTCTGACCATTTTTCATTTTTGTGTTAAGTTTAAGACAATATTTATTTTCTAAACAGTTTTGAACAAACTTTCTAATAATTGTATAAAATTTTGCAAGAATTTTGTAATTTTAGAAATTTGTTTTTAAAGCAATGATTTTCTTTTTAAATTTTAAAAAAAATTATGGTTTTGTTATATGTTGGAACAAATTTGATTTTATGACATTTTGAAACACTGCAAATTTGATTTGACGACATTTTGAAAAACTGCAAATTTGATTTTTTGACATTTTGAAAAACTGCAACTTTTGTATTTTTTGCACACATTTTTAAACACGCTATGATAACATAGTTATCTGTCAATCAGGACTTATTCAATTTGCTAGTTTTTCAAAATGTCTTAAAATCAAATTTGCAGTTTTTAAAAATGTCACAAAATCATGTGAAATACAGTCAGCTAACAGCATTTGTTAGAAATATTAAATATTTGATATTGAACCGTAATAATTAATGAGTAGAGATAGAAGCTTTTGCAATGTCTACAAAGCATAACATAGAAAACTGAGAAACTTAATGAAATTGATTGATACGTATGTAACATGGTAAATGATAGACTATATGTGTGTGGATATAAAGAGTCCAAAATGGCTTTGTCTGCAGGGGTTTGAAGTTTGAATGCGGGCATGGCGATGGCATGGTGTGCGGGGTGTGGTGTGATGTGATGCGTTCAAATAGAACGTAATGACAGTAATTGTCCATTTACACTTATAACCTCGTCACTTTATCTTATAATACATACTACACACACGCTCCTTTAATTGCATTCAAAACTACTACAACTATTTATTTACTATCTCTACTACACATACTATATACACTATACTCTACACACACACACACACACACACACACAGTAATTTCCTATACTCAATAATGCTAACGACTCGAGAGAGAGAGAGAAAACAGTATTAGTCGTTGCTTACTTTGACTGTACATATTATGTACATATACATGTATAGCACATTAGGTCCTCTACCCATCCGCCTTTCCCCATTCCCCATTCCCCATTCGCCCTTCAGTTCCTATTATCGTTAAAACATTGTAGAATTTTCCCAATTTCAATTTTTACTCCCATTTTTTTTTTCATTCCTATTTTTAGCCCTCACTTTTCTACACATATATTTCTTTTTGGATTTCCTCAGCAGTCAGGAGTTGTAGACTGTTACCGTACTTTCTCCCACTTTCACCCTTGCTCCCTTTTCCATGTCATTTTGTTTGTTGGTTCCTCCGTTTGGTTTTATTTTATGGGTTTTATTTACATATTTATGCCTTTTCCATCCCTACGACTTTCTCCCACTTTCTCCCACTTTTCCCTTTCACTCCCCTCCCCTCCCATCTGTACATTCTAGAATCCTCGGAAATAAATAAATCTAAAGACAATCTTTCCTCTCATCCATTTAATGGATCTGAATTCGAATCAACTCACAAAACAAAAACCACTACCATACTCTGAGAATCATAGTAGTCGGATTCGGATCAGAAAAAAAACGAAAAAATTTCGGATATATCTACACAGCCCTTTCAGGAGAAAGGAGTCCAGACTGCACAAGTCAGACGGACGCTACTAAACATCTCTCTAGACATGTACATACACAGGAAAATGATGGGATGGTGCGGTGGTAAAAGTGGAAAAGAGACGAAGAGAAAATAAAAAAGATATATTTAGAACGAAAGGAGAAAGCGAGTGAAAGTAAAAGTAAAAGTAATAAATCCAGCCTTCTCCAGACTCCAGACAGACACACTGAAGAAGGGTGCCCAGACGAAAAAAAAATAACATTCGAGAAGAATTGTCTTCGTCTTAAATCCTACGAACACAAGGACTGAATACAATTAGTACATAAATAAAAGATATATAACTACCTACGTACGTAGATAGATTGTTTTGTTTTTAAGAGAATTTGAATTAGTTTCTCTTAACAGTAGTTTTGAAGTTCCTACTACCAAGGAATTGTACCATACACAAAAGCTGTACAGAACGCAGAACCTTATTTGTTTTAAGCGCGATATATATACATAGCACGTGCGATATTTGCGCCATAGCAGTGCTGCGTCGCACAGGACTCACGCCCTCGCCTCACATCCACACAACATTAGATCGGAGGATTTTCATTCTGTTTCTGGATTATAAATCGTATATACACTGAAGCTACTTCGTAGTGAGAGGACCCGTTCGTTAGTTTTCATCACGTAGGAATAACAAGACAAAAATAGTAAAAATGAGAATAGTGTTCAATCAAATTTTCACACAGGTCTATATTTCGCTTCCCTTGTATTTACTCAAGCTGTCGTACAAACTATGTACCATACTGTGAGTACTATATACTTTTCTAATGTTTTTTGACGAATATGCTTTTGAATAATTTTGTAATATTTGACTTTCACCCCCTTTTTTCTCTTTTTCGGTCTCGATCTTGGTCAAAAGTAGTAAAATTTAAAGCTGTTTGGAATGGAAGATCTTGCCCACATTTATTGTTTTGTATAACATAGTGTAGGATATGCAAGTTATAAGAGTAGTAGAAAGTAGAAAGCATCCGGATCCTCCAGAGCCATGAAAATTATGGAATGGAAAGAACCTTTTTGAGCCTTTTAGCGTGGATTGTAATGGTAAAAATTGCGAAGGCATAAGAAGGATTTTTGTACGTTTTTTTGTATGTAGGATTGTGTGTGTGCCGTAGCCGTATACACTCCACTTAAATTCAGAGGATGCGACGACGAGGGTTCGACTCTTGGATTTGGAAGTGGAATTTTGAAGGGAGAGCTATAGAAGAAGAAGGGAGTGAGTAGTAGTGAGAAGGACATGGAACAAGTATAGAATCTACAATCTACGCTACACGCTACACTACACCCTCCTCCGGAGCTAAATCCAAATACACGTCGTACATGTGTTTCCCTATAATGCTCTGTATCATAATATGAGGGCTATGGAGAGAAAACTGGAACTGGAACTGTGAGTTCTTCTGTGTAAGTCTGTGTAAGTTGTAGCGCGAGCGTTGGAAATCGATAGCGGCGAACTTGCCCTCCGTCTCTCTCTCCCTCCCTTTCTCTACAGTTCAGTATGCAGCTTGAGGAAAGGCTGTAGAACTGTGGACTGTAAACTCTATACAATATACCTTGTAGATTGTAGAGAGCTCCAACGCGAGTGACAATGCGAATGCCAAGCTATATACAACTCACAAACCTGGAGCCAAAGCCGAAGCCGACACCACGAACGGAGAAGAAAGTGGAGGGAGGGAGAAAGCGTCTTCCTACTTGTACGGCAACCAGCTACGCTACTGTACTGTGAGGAAAGGAGAAGATTCTATACTTTCTCCACTTTCTCCACTTTCTCCCATCATTCGAATTCTCTACTTCCCTCCACGATCCACGATGCCGCAGCTTTCTCCCCCAAAATATATAAAGCCCAAGGAAAATAGTGAAGGGAATAAACCTCAACGAAGGAAGGAATCCTTTCCCCAGTCAAGCCAAGAGCCTTCCCAAACCCAAACTTTCCCTTCTTGCTCTTTCTTCCCCACTTTCTATCTCTCCACATTCTACAGTCTACATCTAGAAATGTGGAATGCACCCGAAACTACTATCGTAAGACGAAGACGAAAACGACAAGGAGCACCAAGACCAACACCTACACCAGCACTAACACTAGCACCAGAACCAGAACCAGCACCAGCCCAGTAGAAGCTTAGCTAAATCTACGCTCCTCCACACACATACTGGCTTGAGTGGCTACATACTCTAATATACTTCCGCCCTGGACTATATATACAGTGTGACGCGGATATATGTACATTATAAAGAGTACGTCTTTCTTATACGCCACCCCTTGCATCCTTTTCCTTTCACAGATGACGGCTTTCCATCCTCGATTTTAGTATGTAAGTCCTCAAATATGTAGCGTTCCTCTGTTTCGTTTCGTGTGTGTGTGTGTTTCTGTACAATTGGAAGGAGGATTTGACGTGGAGTGACGGACTTGGAGTTGAGAGTTGCTTCTCCTCTTCTTCTTCTTCTGTCTCTCCATTTCATTGCATTGTCATCGAGATCGGGATCGAGATCCGCATCACCGTCCCCCCCTTTTCCGTGTGGCCGTAAGAGAGTGAAAGCTAAAGTGAAAGTCACCGCAGAAGCGACCATATGTACCTACCCAAGCGACGAACGGACGGACCTGCCCAATATGTATGGGTGTATATATTTATAGGAGGTGAAAGCGTATGAGGGAGGGTGGAGTGTGTAGGTAATGACCATGAAATGCGTCCTCAGATTCTCCCGGCTTCTCCTCTCTCCTTTCCTGCCTTGACTCGGGATTGGAATTGGTTTTTCTCAATGCGGGACCGGGACCAGGACCGGGACCGAGACCAAGACCGAGACCGGTGCATAGAAATCCCATTAAACTAATCCTCTCATTCACCACCACCACTGACTGAGAGCCATTCTCCAAATTCACGCTTTAATTCCATCTCACATCCAACGTCCAAATTGAGTGCTATAGCTCCTGTATATGTAGCATACCTGTCTCAAAGCTCTTTAAACAAGTAAACTCCGAATTCCCGACATGTAGCCAATTTTATACTATATACAGTCAAATATGCACCATGTGTGGGGATCATTGAAGAAAGTAGTAGAAAATAACTTTATGAAAAATATAGATTGTAGATTTTTATAGACGCGGACTGAGAAGTAAAAAGTAAGATGAAAATGGTCCTATGTGTTTGTATGTGCATATGCAGGACGTATGAAGGAAGGAAGGACGTTCAGCATGTAGCATGCACATTGAAAAGGCTTTGTAGCTACAGTAGACTCATTCCCATGGAAAGGCGAAAACTAGAGAGAGAGAGAGAGTGAAGGGAAAGGCAAAGAAAAATATACTAACATCAGCATTGCCGTCATAAGATAATCAATACTAGGGACTAACCCGCGAAATTTTAAAACTAATAACTCCCAAAAACTTGCCTAAAAGTCTTTTAGCGTTCAACCCAAAAGCTGTGCAGTATTTCCACTCAACAAAAAATCTGACTTTCTCTTTGTGTTTTATCAGAATTTACAGTAAATCATTTTAAACTATTTTTACTGCTTTCTCTCTCTGCTTCCATCTGCTTTCGTTTTAATAAAAGAAAAGCTTGACTTCCTTATTTGTTGGTTTCAAATTTAAAATGAAGGACTGTTGAAAAATCCAGTCGTGGTCTCTCAATTTAAGATTTTGAGAGCTTTCACTTTTGACCTTTACAGAAGCCCCCACATTTTGGAGTTTTCTATTTTGCTATATTATGTATGCAGTTCATGTATTTTATTTTCCACTATATGGATGATAGTCGTCGTATGTTACAGATTTGAATGGTGAAAGTGGTGAAAGTAAAAAATAAATATTAAACGAAAAACTATTTTAAAGTTGCTTACCTTAATGGTGAGTGTTGGTCGTTGGTGATGTTTTAAGATGTAATGTAGTTTAGTTGAACTGAACTATTTTTTTTGTTTTTAAATCCCAGCTGAACACTCGTCGTTGTCTTTAAATTGTTGAGAGAAAGTTAAAAATGAAGAAATTTGTTTTGAGAGTTAATAAATGTTTAATCTTATTTTCGTATCTTGTAATTTCAATTATTTATATAAATAAACAAGATTAAAAACTTTCTCTTTTTTCTTTTTTGTTTTGAAAATAATTTTTAAACTTGGAAGTGCTTCATATATTTTGAGTTAGTAATTTTAACTCTGATTGATCCGTTATTGTTTTTTGTTTTTTGATTAAAAAACAAACAAGTTTCTCTCCACAATTTTCAAAGAAGATTCAAAAAGATGTACAGATGATGAAGAAGAAGAAGAAGGATATGGATAATGGAATAGAATGAAGATGAAGGAACGAAGGAATGAATAAAGGATATCTATAAATAAATATAGATAATGTGAAATATTATTTTAATAATGCTTTCTTTGGGATCCTTTGGATTTTAAAAAATTTTGAAAATTATCAAGTTTGAATTTTATGGTTATCGGTATTGGTATCGGTATCGTAGAAACACACTGAGGGTTTTATTAAAATTGAAATGAAAATAAATTCAACAATTCTTTTATTTTTGGAGGGGGGTTTAAGTTATTCTTCTTGGTGACTAATAAGATAACAAAAAATGTTATATAATAATTTCAAAAAATTTGTATGTATTAATAATTGAAATAATTTAAAATGTTCGGTGTGGTTGATTGGTTTTAGGTGTGGGTTAAAGTTATTATTGTTGGTGGAGGGACAAGGTGGTAAAATGATTTTGTTTTGGTGGTGGTGATGGTGGTGGTGTTGGTGGTGGTGGTGGGTGGGTTGGTAAGACTGGTTAAATGGTAACGGTGATTTAAATTTGATATAATTGGACTCAATATGGGTGGATGTGGATGTGTGTGTGTGAGTATGTACGTGACTGTGTGATGAACCAAGAAGGAAAAAAATATAGAGAGAAGATGCAACGAAAGGAATGAAGACCGAGCGGACGATGAACGAACGAACGAACGAACGAACGTACCTCTACAAACGGATAAGAGAACACAACTGACGACTTGGATGTGCACCAACTAAATGACGGCAACAAAAGTCCATAGTCACCACCACCTCCACCACCACCACCACCAAGACCGGTACCGGTACCGGTCTCGGTACCGGATCCAAGCTAAAAGTATAGCATAGAAAGCAAGAAAAACCCGAGAAAGGAAACTGAAAGCGGGTTGAATTGTGAAGAGCCTAAGCCTACAGTCTACAGCTACACAGTGGTACTACGTCGTTCACCGTACCATTCCCACTGTAATAAAGTCTATCTACCCAAAGAACATATAGAACTATGTACTAAGGATAAATACGTACTCGGAATCGGAATCGGAATTTCCACCAGTTTCATTTTCGTTTTCATTTATGTGTCATAAGATCCCATGCTGAACGCTCCCTATGTACAGATTGGGAGGAAGGTGAAAGGAGTGATAGGACTTTACGGGAATACGTACGCCCGCTTTGGCTCTGGAACTGGCTCTCACTCTGATGTGGTAGTGACAGTTGTAGTAAAATTATTGGGGAAATTTCCTTACGTTTCTCTCTCTCTCTCTCTATGGCTCCTCTTTATTACAGATACGTCAAGGAAAGTTTTCCCTACTCTGTCAATGTGGATCATCCAGAGAGAGAGTGGGGACCAGGACCCGGACCCGGACCGCGGGTATGGAAAGGTATGGAATGAAAACCATAACTGAAACCAATGCCATTGCCGAAGTCGAATTCGAATTCGGAGCCGAATTGGAATTCGGATCCGAATCATCAGATTGGATGACAAGAGTATCCTGAAGCATCCAGCAGCGCCACTACTATCACAATTATTTACCAGTGAAAGTCATGCCATGCCTTCCATTGCCATGCGGACCATGCTTTCTCTCTCCCGGTCCCGTACCCGGTCCCGGTCCCGGTAGAATAGAATAGTACATAGAGTATACATGGAGAGATAGCTTAAAATCCCAAATCTGAAATCCTACCGGCTTTCTTCTTATTTTCAAAGCGCATTGCATTCCCTATAGCCACTACCAGCAATGAGTTTTTTTTTCAAGGGTTTTTCCCCTATTTTGTCTTCTTACGTGGTAATGTACGAAAGGATAGAAAGGATAGAAAAGGGAGGCTAAAGAAAGGAGCAGATTTTTTAATGCTTTCACTCTCTGGTTATAAGCCATGTTATTTTAGTCTATTGTCAAGAGTTGTACTGCATCATGTGCCGTAGTGTACATAGTGAAAGTCTCGAACCTCCTCCGTCTCCGTTTCTGTGTCTGTATTCTAAGCACCCATTTAATCCGATCCGGATCCGGATGATTTTCTCTCTCTCTCTCTCGCTCGTCTCATGATCATGAGGATCATTTCATTTCCCATGCAGTAGTGCCTTTCTATGTATAGTACACTACTATAAGACCAGGAGCAGCATGCATGGTATTGCCATGCTATTCTCAAGAGCCGGCATTACTTCCTCCGCATTCCATCCAATTTTCCACTTTCACCCTCCACTTTCTCCCCGTCCTCTCCCACCAAAACATCACAATTCTCAAGTAAAAATGAAAATTATTCATTACAACTACCAGGAAGGTCAGAGTCTAAAATGAGTGGGGCTTAAGTTATTGGGCGGACGAGGATCGTGGCCGTCGGTGTGGTTCGGTTAGTCGGGTTTCGGCCCTTCTTGTTATGTTATATCCTCGGACTGATTCGGATTTGGAATGGAAATAGTTTGTACATAGAGGAAAAGTGGGAGAAGATGTTGTAAATGTAGTGGAGTTGGGATTCGAAAAGGAATTCGGTTGTTAGTGAGGAAGGAAAGGACTGAGCTGTGCGCATGAGCTGTACTCCTCGCTCACCATTCCTTTCTCCATACTCCATGCCGGGCTCAAGACACATTCTGCTACATGACACACGAGGGGGGAATGGGAATTGTACTGCGAATATTTTCCGTCCACCCAGAAGAACAAGAGCAAGAGCAAAACCGACGCCGCGGAAAATGAAAGCAAAGCCAAAGAATATGACTGGGAAGGGCGTAGTTGGCGTCCTAGCCGCTGCTCCCGCTCCCTTCCTACAAGTGAAAGTACGGCGTAGTTTTTTGTACAGCCCAAATACTATGGACACAGGCAGAGCGGTTAGCAGCACTGGCTCAGTTTCTATTGCAGATTGCAGTGCGGGAGGCCTAGGCGTAAGACTCTGTGGGTGTGTGTGTGTGTGTCTGTTACTGGAACTGGAACTGGACGGCGGACGGAGGAGAGTAACGGGAACGGGAACTGGAAGCGGAGGGTAGTAACTGGTCTCGTTGTATTTTCGTAGTAAAGTTAAGAAAATCGATACTTTTCTCTGTTTGCCTTTCCACCCAAGTCGAGACTGTGAGACCAAATCCAACTCGAAAATAAGGCAGGCAGGCACGGCATGGCATGGCATGGCATGGCATGGCATGGCATGGCATGGTATAGCATGGTATAGTATGGCATGGCGTTCTCGCTCGTGGTCGTGGTCCTGGAGTAAAGGGGAAAGTTAATGGAGAATGTTTTGCAGATGGACACGGACACGTAGTATAGGACCCGAACAGAATTATATACACAATATCATTCACACTACTTGAGTCTACTACTGTTACCCGGATTCGGATTCGGATTCGGATTCGGCTCCAGCCCGGCTCCGGCTCCGGCTTTACTCTTTATCCCACCATACGAAACGATACAGTGGAATTAGCGGCGTAGTCCCTGAGACACACACACACACGGATCTATAACAAAGCAGTATAGACATGTAGTAGTGGCATTAGCGTTTACACATTCCTCACAATGGACAGGGAGTTTGAAGTAGCCAGTATATTTGCTCCCTCTTATTTAGTCTGTTGGTTTGCCGCCTTTTAAAAACAACCCAGGATCCACACACAGCCTATTTTAATAAGCTTTCGACTTTGGACATCCCAACCACTTTTCTTCCCCTACGTTTATTCGCAATCTTTGACCACTACATTTAATTGAGTACACTTATTGCTTTTTTTATCTTTCAGACCAAATCCAGAAAAGATTTCAAGGGGTGAAAGAAAAGTCACTGTATAATGTACTCGGATACAACGGAAATTTCCATAAAGCGGACTGTTTTAATTAAATGTTTAAAAAATCCAAAATGCTATGTCAAAATAGTTTTGTACTTTATGATTTTTGATTTTTATGTACAAATTTTGTTAAGTTTTAATATACAAGTAATTTTTTTAAAATAATCATTATATTATTAGTTGCATATGCAAAAGTGCAATTGAGCAATTTTTCTAGTTTCTTTAAGATAGTCTCTAACAGATAGAATAAATAGGAAGGGTTGGTTTGTGTGTGGAACGTAAAAATAAGTCTTGGAATCTGTCTATATTTCTTTGATTGTGTCAATTTTTGCTTCTTGCTTTCTCCTGCTTTCACTTTCCCCAAGCTGTGTGAAAGTGAAGTAAAGTTATACTATAGGACTTATATCGTCTCGTATCTCATAGCTCCATCTCATCTTTCTCCAGTCCACTCACTTTCTCCATTTACTTTCTCCCTCCTTCAATTATTAATGTCGTTGAATTTTCTTCTCTCTCTGCTTTCTCCAGTTTCTTTCTTGCAGTGTGTTTTCTTACGGAAAGGTTTGAAGTTAAAACACGGATGTATATCCTATCCTATCTTCTTATATAGTCGTTTTCGTCTAATGAAAGTTATTCCGGGCTGCTTTCTCTACGCACTTGCTCCCCTATGCTTTCACCATTCTAGATTTTACCCACAAAAAACATAACGAACGTGAGGACAAGGGAAGAGTCAACGTCATCTTGTGCAATGTAATGTTAGAGTGTGTGTTACAAGGGGGACGTCTCAAAGAGCTCGTCAAATTTTTATACCCTATGATGCAGTTTCTACCACTCAAAATGTGGCAAATTGAAATCAAGTATCGTTTTTGTTTTCTGAAAATACAGCTCTAATTCTAGACATGAAAACTTTGCTTTCGAAAATTTTAAAATTTGACTTAAAAACCAGCCCAGGTTGAATTATGATTAAACTTTTAAAAAACAATGCAAAATTAATGCTTACAAAAATACTAATGATTATTTAAAGATCTACTCAAAATTGGTTAAATTTTATTTTATTTAATGATTTCTTTGTTGTGTGGAGCGCTTGGTCTTGGTAGGCTTCCGTTTCTTATGCTTCTACTACTTTGAAAACATATTCAAATATTTTTGATGGGAATTTGATGGAGAAAGTTGTAACAGCTGCTTTGAGTTTAGATTAAAATGAACCCTACACAAAAATATATATACGGGGATATTATATTCGGTGGATATCAAAGACAAATCAATGCTTCACCGTGTTAAAAGATAGACAGACTTATGTCCCTATCTCTGTGTGTAATTTGAATCCCATCCACTCCCAAACTTCCAACAGATTCTCTATCATTTTCTCATTCAAAACTCATAAATTTTCAAGAGATTTTTGAATAAATTGTACACATCCATTTTGTTGATTTTGATTTTATGGTGTGGCTATTATATATGGTCACAATTTAAAATGATTTGTTAAAAAATAGTTGACTGGAAACAAAAGACTGCTACCTCAGCCACGATATCGATACCGATACGCATATTAACACTATGTAGCGATGTAGAATGTAGGTGGTCTCTACTACTAACTATATTCTCAAGTTCTTGATGCATTTGTTGTTTTATGTTTTCAAAGTGTTTTTTTCCTTTCTTGTAAAGTGTCCAAGTTGGGAGGTTGGGAAGGTGAGGAGGCTGCTGCTGCTGCTCCTGTCCAATGACGATATCAAAAGAAAATATAAGCAACTACTAAAAGTCAGTCAAGAGTAAAGATATGGGAAAATGCCCCAAAAATGGGAGACAAGATTGCGAGTGGCATCATGCGGGTGGGTAGTGGCGGTGACGGTGACGGTGGTGGTCTCACGTTATTTTGGTTAGACTTTCTCCTCGCTAAACTTCAACTTTCACGTAGTACGTCTACACCTCTTGCACATACACACGATTATAAATTACATCACAGGACATACATACATGTGTGAAATTCCCATATCAAAATTGACCAATACACACCTTATAATTTTACATTGTACTTTCACGATATATTTAAACCATATACTTTCAATGTATACTTTCACTTTACACATTTACCACATACTTCAACGTTATACTTTTACTGTGCTTTCACTATATACTTTAACCATATACTTTCACCATATACTTTCACAATATAATTTCACCATACTTTTTCACCATATACTTTGACCATATACTTTCACTGTGCTTTCACCGTATACTTTTTCATATACTTTCACCATACTTTTTCACCATATAATTTGACCATATACTTTCACTGTGCTTTCACCATACAGTTTTACCATACACTTACCTTGTGCTTGCCTCATATATCTTTATCATACATATTTACCGTACACTTTCACTACCTACTTTCACCGGCACAGGTTGACGTTTTGTTTGCATTTTGTTTGGAAACAAGTTTACCCTCTTTTTTGTACACTTCGCATGTTTCTCGTGTTTCTATTTGGCTATTTATTGACCTCTAATACTTTCTCCTCCTTTCTTCCCTTGTTTTTCCTCTTTCGTATTGGTCTCGTGGGAAAGTAAGAAAGCGGCAGAGAGAGAGAGAAAGAGCGAGCGAGTGAAACTAAGAAAGAAAGAAAGAAAGCAAGAAAAGAAAGTCGTATTCGTTTTTCAATTCAAATCCTGAATGTTTTATGAACAGCATTTTATGTCGTACATGCTACACGTACATGAGAAAAAGGAGAGTGGAAAGAAGGAAACGCAAAGAATGAAAGGTGGACGTCGTGAAGGAACGTGAGAGCGGTCGTGGGCGTGAAGAACAATAAGCAAGAATAAAAACAGAGTCTATAAAAACCAGAAACTGTTATACAGAATAAAGTTATAATAATAAACGCGTAATAAATAAATAAAAAACAACATTTGACAAGCGCTCCACATAAGAGTAGCTATATTCCTCTTTCTTCCTTATATATATTATACGCGTAAACTTTCTACAGTTACAGAGTCGTCGTCGCAAATTATTTTCTTACACATCAAATGCTTACACGCAACGATGGACTTGTCTGGTTCTGGTGAATTTATAATGGAGAAAGTAGAAAGTAAAATTTAGAAAGCATTTTTCTTATATTGTAAATATTATTAGTATGATTATGAAACCAACACCGACACCGAAACCGAAACCAAAGGAGGCTATAGTGACTGTGTGGCTTTCTCCATCTTCGTACTTTTTGCTGGACTCTTGAGCTATACACCTTTGAATTTGGATTTGGTTTTGGTCTTGGTTTTTTTTCTCTCTTGTACGACGTAAATGGCTTTTGTGCATGCTGAGAAAAATTGTATTTTTTATGAGAGGGACACAAAGAAAGAAATGGGAGACTGGTCTTGTGTAGTAGTATGTAGGTACATTGAGAGGGCAAGTGTAAAGTTTTGAATCGGATATAAATCTTTATTCATTTTCTTTTCATGCGGACGTTATCGCTCATTTTTACTCCCATTACAGATATTAAACCTCCATTTTTTCTCCTGTCAATATTTCATCCAAAAGTTTGTCTTCTTCTTTTTCTTACGTGTGTGTGTGTGTGCGTTGTCCCTTGTACACGGTGGTCCATTTTTCTTTGTTTGCCAATTTTAAAATTTAAAACATTTTGGAAAAAAATTACCAAAAATTCAAACTGATGATTGTGTTTCTTACACTTGGAGACAATGTTATTTTGAAACAAAGTCTAATGATGTACGGTCACGGTAGGAATTAAAACTCAATTTGTTTAGGGAAAATATATAAGGGTTTAGTGGGTAATATCTAACTATGAAGAGTTTTTTTTGGCAAAACGGGTTAAGTTCATCAAAGAAAATTTTACAGAAACAACAAATAATGAATAAACAATGACAGGATTATTTTTTTGATCTCAAGTTTTTTCTACAGGTAATGAAACTGACGAAGCTTTATTTCAAGCAGTTTCATAAATCTGGACTCACTCCCGAATTTTTTAGAAAATTTTGCAAAATTTTAATTTGTGGACATTTTTCGTTTTGCCTTAAAATGCATAGCTTAACGTGGAGTCAAAAGACCGTGAGATAAAATTTTGATCGTTTTGAGTGAAACCAAATTTTTTTCTAATTTTAAACTTTTTCTTGCATAAAAGAATTTACGCACGGGAACTGTCTTCTACAAACTACGAAAACACTCGAAAACCAAATTTAAATCAGAAATGCATCTTTCAGGTGATCTTATCAAATTTGTCAAAAATCATTTGGTGGAATTTTGACCCGTTTTGGCAAAAAACGATATTTTGGCAATTTTTAAAAATTGCTTTCGTTGAACTTTGGTCTTTACCATTCAGATAAAGTAACGTATCTATTTGAATAGTACACGTAACAGAAATAATCTAGTGTTTGAAAAAATTGGACTCATCCAGTTTTGCTCAACATCTCTTCATTTTTATAGGAAATGTATTGTATTGAGTCTTGATCAACAATAATAAGCTTTACAGTTTTATTGGAAAATGTAATTCGTAACGCGTATGGATCCTCTGCAAACACTGAGACTATCCCACTCCAAGCCCAAGGAAAAGACGCTGCGGCGGAAGTAGCTCGCTGAAAAAAAATCAGAAGGTAATATTACCAGGGAGAAGTGAAGGAGGAGAACGACTGGATTATTATTAAAGATTATTACCGTCTCTCATTCTACCTACACACACACACACACACACACACACACACAACCACACACAAGCAAACAAACAAACAAGCACAGTTTAAGCATACAACCACACAAACACGCATACTACTTACGATTAGTCACTTTCATATACACTCTTTCGAGCCAATTTCCTATATATACTTTCAAATACAAGGGGCTCCTTATAGCATATGAGCTCATCTACTTTACGGATTTCAACATTTCATTTTTTGACTGTTTTAATATTTCAACACAAATTCCAGCGTAAAGCAGTTCGCGGAGTAAAAGACACAGATCATATCCACTCCCAATGTCCCAACTCCCAACTCCATAAGCCACACACTCACATACACATACACTTGTTTTTATTTTCTCTCATATTTTGTGATTTTTTTTGTCTTTAAGCTTTCATCTCTTACGCTCTGTGGTTCTGTTTGTCGTTTAGAAGACTGTCGTCGTCATCGTCGTCGTCGTCGTCGTCGTCGTCGGCCCTTTTGTCATGCACGATTTTTATTTTTTTTTAGTGGAAACATATGCCGTTCGTCTTTTGACTTTGACTCTCAGCCACTCTTTTTGGAGAATAGATTTAAGCAGAAAAGTTGGTCTTGGATTTATTTATGCGCTCTTTTCCACTTCCATAATTTCACACTCCGTCTTTTGGTTTTGGTCTTACTTACGTACGTACGAACGCATGGAAAATTATGAACTGAATAATAATTATTATGACGTCCATGTCGTTGAATGTCTCTTGAATGAAAATTTACTCATATTTCTATGTATTCTACACGCATAATTACATGCATCTATTCTTTATTTATTTTCTGTGTGGGAATCTTTTTTTTTCTTATTCCGCTGTGTACAAAATTATTTTAAAGGATGACTTACGTGTGTGTGTGTGTGTGTGTGTTTGTTGGCTTTCGTTCAAGCGTATACACTGTAGTACCGTAGCTTTTAAATAGGTGAGAATTGTTTTAGTATGTGTTTCTTTTTTAAAAAGGAGGTTTTTGTGTAAGCTACATCTAACATTAACAGTATGTTGAAATGAAGGTTGATGAATGGTAGAAACGCTTATAATGTTTTAAGACTTGGGCCATTATTTTAAATGGGAAAATTAATGTCGTAGCCATTTAGATGATGAGGCTCTAACGTAAGTTTTGTACTGCTGTGTAGCTATCCTTGTTTGCAAGTATTAATGTATATAATAATTTTGACTATATAAAAGCAGTATACATATTTTTAAAAAAGGATTTTGGAAAAGTTTGGCAAATCACAAGTTTTTAAATTGAAAAAAAATATTTTCTATGATTCTTACCAAATGACACTTTGAATATCAGGGCCAACTAATTTTAACCAAATAATACATTTCGTCTGTAAAGAACCAAAATGACACATATCCAATTTAAGCTAGAATCAAAATGAGCTATGTCATAAAAACTAAATGAGAAACATGCGTCAAATGTTAATTTGGTGTTTTTTAAAAGTGTAAAATGTTCTATTTACATGTTTTTAAAAAGGTGCAAAATGTTCTAATTAAATGTGTTTCAAAAGTGTAAAATGTTCTAATTCCATGTTTTTGTCACCCAAGCAGGCGTGCTTGGGTGAGCGGTTAGGACTGCAGACTGTAACGAAATTTACAGTCTTAGTCCC
>JAQFZE010001646.1:0-17094 GCA_034695245.1 Dicyrtomina saundersi | reverse complement strand
AAGCAGTAAAGGGGCAGTTTAACCATTTAATTCGTCTTGTAGGACTCCCTGTCTTAATTTTGGTAGCATTCTACTAACAAAAAGGGCGTGAAGTCAAGTAAAGTATCACTCGGCGAACCTAATTAACCAGTTTTATTTTTGCCATGTAAAAACATGTAGGGAAATTGCTGTGAAATCTAAAAATTGGAAAATCAGTTTTGATGCATGTGTAGGATCACATGGTGACATTTTACGATTATGCATACTCTCATGATCTTCGAAAACAAATGGTTAGTACGTGGGACCCTGTGATTAGGGCATTCACATTAAGGGCGTTTCTGCTGTTTTTCAAATTTTTCGACTTTTCTCATAAGACTAAACAATTTTCACCGTTTCCAGTTCATAATTTACAAGTAGATAAAAAACTACTTTAGTACATAAATCATAGGTGTGCACTTCGTGTTTCGCAAGTGCATTTGGAAGTTACGACAAAATGAAATGGTTCATATATAGGCACTCTATTACTAACACAGTTCCACCATACCTCACCCAGGAATTAAAAATTCGTACATGAACATATTTTAATTCAAATTCAATATCGACATGTAAACGTTGTGGGGGGGGGGGTGGTCATTGGAAAATGATTATTAGTGACTAGTGGAGGGAGGGGGGAAAATTTTGCGTTTTTTAAACACGCCATTGATAAACTCCCCCTCTACTACTGAAAATAATTCTTTCAGTCTGAGTAGTTTAAGCTCCTTGTATCAATATCCTATTATAACTATAACATAAACCCTTACTTCCAGGTGCTGTTCCTGTCACCGTCAGACCTCCTCATCCGCAAAATTTACAGACAACATTGGCAACAGTGCGTATGATTGCGGAAGTGAGCAAATCCGTACTAATATTGTCAACTCAAAATGTTATCAAACTACTTAAATCAAAGGTAATGTTATGTTAGACTTTGTACACTGTCATCTTACGATATATAAAAGCTATAATATTTAGAATAAGCTATACGTGTATTTAATTAATGGTTTCATTTATCATACTTATTAACTGTACTACTTTGCTTGAATTTTGCAGGAGGCATGTAATGTTGTAGACATTAAATCTTGGCCACTTACTCTGGACACAGATGATTTACCAAAGAAAAAGTTGCCTAATTTATACAGAGCACCAACTGCTGAAATGATTGCCTATTTAGATTTCAGGTTTGGCGTGTTAAATGTCTTATTTATAAACAATTTTAAACTTTTGAAATCTGGTTTTGTTGCCTGTGTTTCATGTATGTAGTAAATAGTGTTTGTAACGTCTACAAAATTACTTTTCTTGAAAATAGTGTTTCAACGACGGGTATGCTAGCTGGAATAAAAATGTCTCATTCAGCCGTGACGTCTTTATGCCGTTCAATGAAGCTAGCCTGTGAACTTTATCCATCTCGTCATGTCGCACTTTGCCTGGATCCATATTGTGGATTAGGATTTGCTTTGTGGTGTCTCAGCAGGTGGGTTTACTGTCATATTCAGGAACGACTTCTTTTGTACTTCATTCTTTTAGTTCAAATGGTGTTTAGGTTGTACATTATAAGGTTACGGACTACCGAAATTTGAATTTGACTTGGGTCTAGGTAGCTTACACCGATTAATGTGATTCTGTGCTCGTAATTTCAAAGCACAGACTTTTAATTATTTACACTTCTAAAAAGTCAGTTTAATGAACTTTGTTTTTATTATTATATTTAGTGTGTACTCTGGTCATCATTCGATACTGATCCCTCCTTCGGAAGTTGAAGTTAATCCAGCTTTGTGGTTGAGTGCAGTGAGTCAGTACAAAGTTCGGGACACATTCTGCTCCTATGGAGTCATGGAGCTTTGTACGAAAGGACTTGGTTCTTCCGTAAACCTTCTAAAGCAGCGTGGTGTGAACTTAGCATGTGTGAGAACATGTGTTGTTGTTGCGGAAGAGAGACCTCGAATTAATCTCACCAACAGCTTCTCTAAATTGTTCTCTGCTCTAGGCCTCACTCCTAGAGCTGTCTCGACGTCATTCGGGTGTCGAGTTAACGTTGCAATATGTCTTCAGGTAATGCGACTTTTCAAAACTTACCCCATATTTCTCATCTCAACCTTAACTCATTTCAGTTTGAATAACACTTACTCATATTTACTTACATACTATTTTTGGGGATAACTTTGACTTGAACCTCAGGGAGCATCTAGTCCGGAGCCTTCTACCGTTTATGTTGATTTGAGAGCCTTGAGAAATGATCGTGTTACTCTCGTGGAGCGAGGATGTCCTCATAGTCTGTGTGTAATGGAATCGGGGAAATTACTTCCAGGTTGTAAGGTCATCATTGCCAATCCAGAAACGAAGGGCCAGTGTGGAGATTCACACTTAGGAGAAGTACATGTTCTACTATTGTATTGCATTATGGCATGGCTAATCAGTTCTCGATTATATCTAATCCTGACAATAGTATAATACTTTCCATTGTTTTTTCTCCTAGATCTGGGTCCAATCTCCACATAATGCGAGCGGTTATTTTACAATATTTGGGGATGAGAGCAGCTATGCGGATCATTTTAATTCTCGTCTTGTGACAGGAAGTACAGGAGATGTTTATGCCCGTACTGGGTATTTAGGTTTCCTTCGCAGAACTGAAAACGTTCAAGCTGATGGAGGTAAAATATATCATTCTAGGTTATATATTGTATTGCCCACATTGTTTTTTTTTGTTTTAACGTGAGCTGTAGAATGGATTCACTACTTTTGTATGAGTTGTAATAAATATATTTTTAAATTCAGAGCTGCACGATGCAGTGTTCGTGGTTGGAGCCTTAGATGAGACTATAATGCTAAGAGGAATGCGTTATCATCCTATTGATATTGAAAATAGTATTCTTCGTTGTCATAAGAAAATTTCAGAATGGTAAACTGAGCACGTTTCGTTAAGTTTATTCCAGCTTTTTAATCATGTTTGTTTAAATGGATAATGCAAAGAAGTAATTTTTAACATACTTTTTGGATTGTTTACAGCGCTGTTTTCACTTGGACAAATCTCCTTGTGGTGGTTGTTGAACTAGAAGGTAGTGAAAGTGAAGCCTTGGATGTGGTTCCACTGGTCACGAATTGTGTCCTCGAAGACCATTTCCTGGTAGTTGGGGTTGTCGTTGTGGTAGATCCAGGTGTGGTGCCCATCAATTCACGTGGGGAAAAACAAAGAATGCACCTCCGCGATGGATTTGTATCGGATCAGTTGGATCCAATATTTGTTGCTTACAATATGTAAAATATATAATTATACGATATTTGCCAGAATTTTAAGGAGCTTCGTGAAAAAATGTAGAGTCTATCAAGCCAACACGGTTGATGTACAGTTGTACAACTGTTAGTATAAATATAGTCTCATATATGTAATTACATTTAATATGTACGTTTGGAATCAAGTCAATTCTGAAAATCTACCTGCTTTTTAGCCAGAGCGTAAAAGGCAGCTATAAGACAGTTCTGAATTTTGTGACGTCAAAAAAAACTCGCAATGAGCTCAGTGTCAGTATGGGTCTAGATAATTTAAATAATAAGCATGTTGTTGCCTGTTATATAAATGTCTTCTTCCAGATTGACCAAGCATTCACATCCTTTTCCAATAATTATTGTTATCATTATTAACTGTGCTATTAATTTTATTCTACTCTGTACTTTTTACGTATCGGTACTACGTTTAATTTTATTCAATAATTACGATACTACAGGAATTAGTTTTATGTAGTTGTACTGGTATGAACTATACATAATATATATATTATATTCTTATGTATTATTATTTGTTGTGTAACATAAGTCTTTCTCAAAACGAGTCTATACCGTACAATTTCCGCGCTGAAAAGTATATTATATAATATCCATATTTATAAATATTACATATATAAATTTTGTTTTGTTATTCGCATGTAAGTAACTTCATTTAATGTTTTAGTCTGTCGTAGAGGTTTTAATTTACACACGGGAGGTTTACTATTATAATACTGACGTCATGACTAATTAGAAATACAATATTATTAATTACTATTATTTAGAGTTATTGAGTTGACTGACTTTTGCTGTCAAGATAAAGTGTGTGAGTGCCAACAATTATGTTTTCAGACGTATTGTATTCGTTTTTTTACCCCTTTAACTTCGTACTCGTGCTTCCTCGTATCTTTAAAAAAATACTTCTTCCTCCATAAAACTAATAATTATTATTTCACACCCTATCTTTCATTACATTTACAGCTATGCATACAATGCGACGACGGCGACCACATGCTAGTAGAGCTTTTGTACTTGTCAAGCTCTAAAAATTTCATTTTTTATTAATTCATTCGACATCTACAATTTTTAGATGTGAGTTAATACTACTAAGAAAATATATTCTATTACTATATAATAATTACTATACCTACATACTTAATGTCGGTCTCGGTAGGTTATGCTGATATTGCTGATTATAATGGGACAAGTTTGTAATTGTAATTTATGGTTGTCAAGTTTAAATAATAATACATATAAGGATGAAGTTGAATGGAAAATGGACGGACATATTTAAATTGCTGTAACTTTTAGACTTGACTGCATGTTCAGTATCTATCCAAGCCTATTCAGTAGGTTTCAATTTTTAAGAGGAAGATAACGTACACAAATTAAGCACAAAAGTACCATTTTTTTACTGATTTATTGTAATATTTAACTAGAGATTTTAAATAATTAAATCATGTTCTCATAATAATTATTAAATACATGTTCACGTTTAAAACGGACTCACCGAATGTTAAAAATACATATGCCATAATGTGTCTCGAGCCAAGACGTTCGAAAGTAATAAAAAAAATTATTGTGTGCACATACTTGCAGGAGGAGAAGAAATAACAAAATATGTTGTTCACATGGCATGTGTCATTGATGATACAGTCATTGGAATGTTACATTGGAATGACTCTATCTACGTTGCACAGTGTCTTGTCTCTTTTAATAGGACTATCTTTGTGCTTTTTCAAGAAAGTTAGCATAATAAGTGTAATTATAATATAGACTAGCAGATAACATTTATGACAGCAACCAGAACAGCCAAAAAAGGGAAAAACAAAAAGAATCACTTTGTGCCGAAGACCATTTTTCATTCATGTTCATTTATAATCTAAATCTAGTTTATATTGCATTGAATGTAAAATTTATCCTAATCTCAATTCAAAGTCTTGGTTTCTACTTTCAAATGTACGTAGTAATTATAGTGTCTTTTCTTTTCTTTTTTCATTTTGTGCATATACTCCAACCTCAAAAGCGTACTTTCTACGTAGTATTAAAACTACAAACTACATCCACTATAATTATAGTATGGTTTTTAGATTCCTGTTTGAAACCTGTTCCATATTTAAGATGATATTTTTATTTATTGTTTACTAGTACTAGTAGTACTATTCATAATTACTCTTTATTTCGGTATTTCCTATACGTACAATATACAAAGTTTACAAACTAAAAATACAACAATTACCATACTATTATTCACGTTGTGTTGTGCAATATAAACTCGTTTAGACTTGCATAAGGAATTTAAGGAAAAATTTTCTATTCTGTAACATTAAGTGCTAGGTAATTGAAGAAGTCGCTGAAGACTACGTCATGTATAATCTATTATTATTATTATTACATACGTAATTAATTATAATATAATCAAACCAAGCAAAAAAGATTGCATTGTATAACATAGCTCTAGCGTACAGTGTTATTATTATTAACTATAATAATCTTAAACATAATTCTAATAACATATAATAATACGTAACGATAATGTCAAGTTCACATGTGAAACGTTCTGTGTCTTCTTGAGAGAATAATAATGTAAACTAATAGTTTTAGTTAATCTTAATCATACTAACACAATAAGTAACATTATATAGTTAGTCACAGAGCAAAGCAATCATAAATCGCATCAAAAGAAGAAGAAAACAAAATCAAATCAACACTAAAATTCAGCCTAAGATTTTTCTGAGTCATACATCAAATCAAGACGCAATTTTCTATTTCATACTTCATGTAGTGTAACCGTACATAAAATTAGTTTATAATTCTACTGTAACTTTTCCATATAATAATATGATAATAAGTTATTATAATATAAGCATACATCTAATTATAGTAATTATAACTCACAATATATTTGGAGATTTTTGGAAATCGCTTTAAATCATGAAGTGAAATTCATCTCTGTGTGGGTTTCTTGCAAGAGTAGCAATTAAGAAAACCATAGCAGTTAATGAACAACAATTTATTGAGATAAGAGGAGAATCGGAATTTGAAGGGGGATGGCTCTGTAAGAAATGCCGATTCTTCAATATTTGTTTTGCGAATGTAATTAAATTCTAAAATTACTAAAAAAATACAGAATACATTTTGAAGAAACTAATTGTGACAAAAACAAGTCATTTGTATAATGCTAAAATAGTTCTTTAAAAAAACTATATTATTATTCCCAATATATTTATGCCTATTAAGAGTATTATTAATATGTAAACCTTTCGTCTTGATCTGTGTTTAGCAGCTGACTAATATTTAATTATTGTTGTATGTATATCGTTGTCTCGTATATTCGTATATCATATATATGTATGGATGAATGTTTGTATTACTATACGAAAGTTTTAGAATTTTTATAGAATTTTACATCGCAACAGGTTCAGTTCTGTTGACGAAAGCTTTGGACAATTGGCAGTTAATTTCCTATGCTTAGCTGCCACGCGTATTTTTAGGGACTAAAATAGACTTTCTAAGTTACCCTCTTTCCACTTTTGACTCTATAAATGTGAGGGCGTGTATAATGAAGATGAATGAAAATGAGATATTGTGTACGTGTAGAATGCTTTCGTGGTGAGTTACAATAAAATATCATGTTATTATGATCAACACACAATTTACTCACGCTTTTCTTTTTTTTTTATTCGTGAGTTGTGTTGTGGTCGGAGTGCAAGCATCCGCAGCTCCGTTCTGTATTTCCTCTGAGCCCTCCAATTTGACTTACACAATTTATTGATGTGTTTATGATATTGACGAAAGAATCAGTTCATCCATTTTGATTTTATAATTTAGTTATTAGCATTAATGCTTTTGTAATCGAGCTTCATTTCATTTAATAGCCAGAAACATCAAATGGTGTACGGATTGTAATTACATGATGAAATTACATGATATCCTCCTGTCTTGGTGTAGCGTAAGCTTGCTTATGAAAAATTAAAATTCTGAACAGAAATACATATTATATTCCTTTCCCTTCGCCTTTGTTGAGTCGAATTAAACTTTATTTGGGAGCTAAAAATAGTAATTATTCACAAAAGCCCAAATATCAAACTATTTAATGTATATCTAAAGTATTTTAATAAGTAATATTAATTATAATATTTTCACGAACCAAAGGCAAAGGCTTGATTCGGAACTTTTCAGCTCTTTACACTTTTCTCATTTTTAAGATAGATATAATAATAGTATTTATTTCCTAATCATTATATTTTGTCCAAATTCCATTATTAATAATTATTATTATTATGGATCTTAAATAGTTATATAGGTAGTTAGACAAAAATTAATTGCTTAGTTTTTTTCGCAACATCAACGTAACTATATAATTTAATGGTTATTACTTATATTTACTCAGTGTAATAATCTTATATGTTATTATCTGAGTCGCGTTCGCCAATTTTGGGGAGTTCAAAAAGTAAAAAGTTGAAACCCACAAAACAAATAATTATGTCGTCAAAACTGTATCGTATCAAACTTTTAAGAACTAAGAAATATTAATTATTAGCATTACTCTAGCCCACAAATTAATGAATTAATTAAATTAAAATACTTAGTATGTATGTAGCACAAGTGTAAGTAGATGAGCTATGTACACGTCTTATGTATGATTCCAGTCCAGTTTAGAGTTTTCGAGTCGTCATCAGTGTGACGATGACGGAAACTGACATTCTGAAATATTTCGCAGCAGCAGACTAACATGAAAAAAAAGTTTTAATTAAATGTAATGTATTTGTTCAAATTAAAATTAATGTAGTGTATTTGTACTGTACAGTGTACAAAATAACCAAAAAAATACTTGTTAACACTGTCATATTGCATGAGAATTTGGAGCACTATGTAAAAGTTGATAATGAAATTGACGTTGGACTAATGGCAGAGCGAAGGTCAGAGTCGTTGGAATTAATTATTATTATTATTGATTGTTGGGGTTATCATGTGGAATGTGGATGAGAGAAGAGAGCGGGGGATAGAGTCGTAAATTAAATTTTTGACATGGGAGAGATTTTGATTTGTTTGAAGAGTCTCCGTGTGTCAAATTGAAATATTTGGAGTATTGTATTCTCGTTTTCTTTAAATAATTTTGGGGTAGAGAGTAAAAAAACAAGGTAGGAAGATGGACGTACAGTTTTAAGGAAGATAATTAACTACATCTAATTACTAATTAAGTTGGTGTAAATTGTATAAAGTAAAAAAGTGTAAAATATACCCTCATACTATTAATTAAACTTGGATGAAGTGACGATGACGTGAGACGCAGTCCTCACGTCAGTCACGTCCTCATCCTCACCTTCAGTCTTAAAAGTCGTTGTGAGTTCTCTGAGAATTCAATCCTGTGTATTTTAATTAGATCGAGTAATTAATTATGTAATTAACGTTAGTTGTAAGATATATTGAGTGTGTGCTTGGTGTGAAGAGTGTGAGAGAAGGAATTCAATGTCTGTGTTTCTTTCCGTTTTTTGGTGAGTAAATGCTAAGAAATTATATTGTGAGAGGTCAAGGAGTGAGTAAAGTACGGTAACGCAAGCAAGGAATTCAAAAGTGTACGTAAGCGAAACAAAAAAGACGTGTGCAATTAAGTAATGTATTATATTGAATGGCGAATGAGTTTAATGGAGAATACAAATTAATGAATTTAGATAATTAATGCTGTAAGTTGCTACGAACCGATAATATAACATAAACTTAATGATATTGTACACACACACTTCTGTTAGTGATATTTGTTAGCCAATATTATTATATTCATCATCAATTAATTACTGAATACCAATACATACCTATTATGGTTCAATAAATACGCACTGCCTGTGCAGCAAATCCTCAACCAACATATCAATAATTAATTCAAAACCATCTCTCATGCGCATACTTAATTAAATACTATTTCATTTTTAACAATGAGCCACTTTATATTTATGACTTATGAGTATTTCGATATCTTTGTCGTTACGTCTTCAAAATTAAAATTTACAAAAATGATTCGACAGCATAACAATAAGTTGTCAGTTGATATGAATTTATTTTGATGGCTTTCCTCCTTGGGCACCACCAGATTCAGCCCAACCTGAGCCGGCAACAGCCACACCGGCTGATGCCCCCGTTTCCCCACCGCCCGAGTTGCTCGCATTTGACTCCGAGATACCGTCCGCAGTGCCGAAACCTGTTCCTGCTGCTGACGCATGTTCCCCGGCATCCGTATCGTTCGCAACAATACCTCCGTTTACAGCTCCAGCACCTCCCGCCGATCCCACCACCACCGACTGAGAAGATGAGTTTCCATGTGTACTGCCAGCAGCAGCATCTGCGACACCAGCAGCAAGACCACCTCCACTTCCCAAACTAGCTGCACTTCCCTCTGCAATTTAATTACAATTTACAAGTGTGCGTACATTATTATGATTTTATCTTTTACAGGACGATCCCCTGGTTTTGGAGCAGAATAACAAAATTGATATGAAACGTCAAAATAAATTCTTCGCAAACTTTTTATTCTGTATGTGCCTACCTGGAAGAGCTGGCTCAGAGTTAGGAACTGATGGAGGAGGTGGCACGGCCCAGACAGTAGCAAGGAATGCGGAAATGATCAAAAACTTGTACATGGCTACACGGTTAGGATTTAGGTTATTTTCAATTTTGATAATGTAAATGCTACTAGCAACCGACAGTGAGAATGGAGAGAGGAGAATGAAGCTGGAAAGAAATGTGCCCTTCTTTTTATACTTGACCAGCGATAATTTTTATGAAGAGCTTGTTTCATTGTTGAGGTTGGTGGTGGCCTTTAGGCAAGGAGAGGACTTCAAATTCTGACTCACAGGTCTTTGTGTGGATTTGGATTAGGCACTGTTATATTTTTTATTGTCTCAGTGGATCGCTGTACAGTTGGAGTTTTCAAAAACTTCTAAGCACTTTAATTATACTTTATTATCTTTGAAAGGATCGCGTCGGTTTCGCTAAATAATACTTCCATTGTCTTGAGTGAAATGAGGCGGCCGGCCCCTGGAAAAGTACATAGCGACTTGAACCCGAATGGAAATAGACGGAAAACAAGCAGATCAAAGCACAGTTGTAGAATGGAGTATATTTACATTTTAAATTTAAAGGTGGTAATACACAATAGAATCCAATTAACTTAAATCAGAGCTGCGATCGCAAAATTTTTTGAATTGTTTTTAAAAACCCGTTAGTTTTTATAAAGTTACCCCTAAAAACTGCTGTATGGGAAATAAAAAACACAAAATACAAATTTTTTTGTATTCCATGAACTTTAAAATGATATATTACTCGATACAATGATACCTTTTTTGAAATTTCATTTCAATTTTTTTTAATCGAAAATCTTATACGATCATCAATTAATTTAAGTTACTTTAAGTTAATGAGATTCGCCTAATCATTGCCGTTCAACGTTCAACTGGTACATCACAAATCTATGTATAATATTTCTTACTTCCAGTCCATAATATAATCCAGCCCTACGCAGGACAAAAATTGCGATAGCTCCCAAACCACTTAGTGCCCAACGATGCAAATGGTACTAAAAGACTTGTAATGCAGTCAGGAAAACAGAAAAGTACTGACTAGTGAGATTTGACAAAATATTTAAGCCCTGTGCAAGGAAAACCTGGTTTATAAAATGAAGTGCTCCCGTCCATAGAAGGATGAGTCCACTTTGGGGCACCGTGAGATTTATAGCTGTAAATACAAAACTTAAACCATGAGACGAACATAATTTAGCATGATTGTGATTTTGTGATCGATGTTTTAAATAGTTTTCATCTTTGGCAGAGTGGTAATTTAAAATGAAATTGATGCTAGGCAATTGTTTCGGCAATTAAACTGTTATAACAATTTAGCATCTTCATCGCAGATTGTGCCCAAGTTGTCGCATTAACGATTTAGCGGTTTAGGCTGTATAATAAATTAATAAAAGGAAAGTCTACATTTCCATAATAAAACTAGGTACCTAAGTACGTCTAGTCGATGGAATCAAATGTGAGGCCATGATATAAGAACAATTTTGAAAGAGCTATACATTTTATCGAGTAAAATGTATACATTTTAATTTCACTCAATTTTGCATAACTCAATATACAAAGATTATAATCATGTGTAAGATGAAACATAATTAGAACTATATGCTACATGTTTTTCTGATCAACTCAAAATAGCTACAAAATCATAGTGACATTTAACAATTAAAAGATACTGAAGATTTAAATACATAATAATATGAAGTAGTTCACTGTAATGCATCAATTTCTTTTTTAAAACCAAGTAGCTATGGAGTTTGTAATGTCGTTTATTTGTATCGACAAAATAGTCATCGACTATATTGAAAAATTGTAAAATACTCTAATGTGTAATCCGTAGTTTCATTCCATGAGTTGCCCCCGTTTCGTAGCCTTCCCGTAATTTTCGTAGGTACTCTTCTTTTTCTGCTTCCGAGTCTGGGTAGAGTTCGGTTCCATGATTTGGTAGAATTGAAATTGATACATAGGTGCTGTGGCGTCCATGGTAGTCATGTTAGATTCTGTGGGTTCTCCAACTTTTTCCATAACAATTAGTCGTCTAGAAGCTGTAGCTGTTAAAATTTGCTCACAGTTTGAAACAACACTAAAGCACGGGTTGCTGGGAAGATTCTCTTCCTCGTAGGAGTCTCTTGAGACGGGGATCCAGAAGACCAACCGGCCTCCAAGAGTCAGATGTCGGGCGGAGAAGTTAAGTAAATCCCGAAATATGTCACACAGGGAGTAGACTACTTTCGAAGGAATGTGCAATGCTACGTGCTCTTCCTTGATTTTGTAGGCTTTGAAAGAGCCAACCCTTTCTGTGGGTTCACGAACACCGTAAGGAGGATCCGTGATGATGGCATCGAATCTAAGATTCTCCCGTAGAGTTGGCCTGGACGCATCAGCAACTAGGATGTCTAAGTACTGATTCTCAACTCCGTACTGAATTAAATTGGCACGAATACTTTCGTCGTCTTCTCTCTGCTTTGCCATGGCCCTTGATGGTCGAGTTCGACCATGAAGCATGAGGTAATCAATGTCCGTTCCCATTATGTAGCCACCCATGACGGCCGCAGCCACTAAACAGGATCCAGAGCCGGCAAAGGGATCAAACACTAAATCGTTGGATTTAACCAAAGCTAAATTGGTCATGAGTAAGGATAGTAGAGGGTCCATTGATGTGTTTCCAATAAATTTTCGTTTTTTTAAAGACAGTTTAGCGATGAGATGCCGTTGACCATCTGCAATCCAACGACCGAAAAAACAATTATATGGAGAAGGAGGCGCATTATTAGGATCCAGTCCGTAGTATTGAACGAGCTGTAATTTGACTTCTGGATTTTTTAAATCAACGTCTCCCTTGAGCGGTATGTACATAAATGTCTCTATGAGATCCACTTTCTGTGTCATAGACATGGTTTTACCAAAGGTGTCTACTCGAAGACAAAAACTGTTATTGACGTACGGCTCAGTTACACTTAGATTATTTTTGAAATTATGATGAAGCTCTTCCATGTTCTCTCCAGAAGACCACAACTCCACACACGAGTGGGCTAGAACGCTTCTGCTCATTAATTTCTTCGCGTACTCATCCGATGGAAGATCCATAAGTATAAAAGGCCCCACATGTTTTCTTTTATTGTAATAAACGATGTCCATTTGAAATATTCTGAAAAGAGCTTCCAGCTCCGAGCATCTGAAGCCGGACTGTTCATTAGAGAACCAGAATAGGAATGATTTGAGTGGCATATTGTTGAAACACCTTAACGTCAGCCGCATTTAAACAGTAATTAAGTAACTACCGTGATTTTCCGGGGCCTGTAGATGATAGAATAATTAGTACGCTATCTTATTCCTGGTCAAAGATTACAGAACATTTTATATTAAGCAGTCCACAGTACAGAGGTACCGAGTCAAAATTAGAAATAGTAGCGATTAAAGTGATTACACTGAATGTCTGAATATGTCAAACCAGCGACCCGTGCACATGTGCGTCCATTATGTTGCTTGTATAAATGTACAACTGATATTTACATCACAGAATTCTTATGTACTGAATTAACTGAATACGATTATTGTGTCTTCCAGTTGTGGTTGCGAGTGCTGAATGTGAAAGTTTGTGTATTAGAGTTACCGACTTCGGGAATGGAAACTGGCTGTTAAAATCTTTGTTGGAATCTAGCACCAGCGTCCAGGGCCCAGGTTCCTTATTTCAAGTAAATTTTTGAACTTCCGACGGAATTTTGGGAGAAAATTCGGTTCAGCGAATGCTTTACTGCTTTTTGTATTTTTTTAACCATGTATTTTCACATAACAAAAATAAAATGCTAAAATTTTTAGTATCCTGCACCGCAGTGACCACACCGTGAGCCCGTATATGCCACACGTGCACATTTAAATTTCAGTCGCTTCAAAAGTTTCTATTAGTTTTGAATCAAATAATAGCGCCAAATCGTACAGCATGCTACTGAATCCTTGCTAGTCAAGAGCACTCAAGAGTCCGCCTTGAAGTCAAGCCACAAGTTTTAAAATTTAAATAGTCAAATAAACAAAATTCAGTTTTTCGTTTTGATTTGCCGATTTTGTTAGTTAACTGTCGATTCGACACATAATTCATCCTAAATCACTTACAAGCAATTAATTATTGTCAATTGTCAAATCAGTTATTGAACTGAAAACTTTAGTCTTTACCATTTACTTGCCTATTTTTCGATGGTGAAGACCTATAGACTCGTAGGCCATCCACATAGTTTGTGTTTAGGATTTATTTAGGAGGTACAACAAACTTAAATCTCAAAATTCCACAGAACTTTCATCTGCCAGTTGTTTTGTTAGAATCCTCTCATATCTCATACCCGCTGGACTGAAAGAAACAATAGTTACTAACAATTAATTAATTGGTTAATTGGGTGCGGTTACAGTTCACGGTAAGCCTAAGTTCAACTATGTATAATTTTTAAGAAGTATCTACAAAATGCCGTATGCAAAAATTCCCCTTTATGTAGGGCAGTGAAACAATAACCATTTTTGTGTGTGGAAAATGTTGTTTATCTCTTTGAACTAAGCATGAAATGTAGTATGTAGTACGCTAACCGCAAGCGAACAAGTTTCTAATTCTTTTCTAATTATACTGAATCCTTGATTGTTGATATCGACTTGTCTTTTTCAGTTCCAATCTTAGGTATTCCAATTTCCAATGATTTTCGTTTTAGGGACCATTGCATTCAGTTTGATTTGTCGAACTCTCCGTGGCTAGGTCTGTGTATACTGTACTTCAGGCTGGACTGGACATCTCATAAATACATGTGTAATATTACAGGCTATGGTTTTATTTTATTTCCAGATCCTGACAATATTTAAGTCCACTTGCCAAGATGGCTAGCACGGGGGGAAAACCAGGTGAAGAACCAAAGAAAAAGAGGAAAAAGCCAGACTTGCCAATTGTAGCAATTAAGAATACGGCAGATTATCAACGGATGAAATTAGAAAGACTAATGGCAAATCCGGACAAACCCGTCAATATTCCGGTACGACCAAGGGACAAAAATTTAGCACCTCCTCCAGAGTTTGTGAGAAACATCATGGGATCAAGTGCTGGAGCTGGGAGTGGAGAATTTCATGTATATCGTCATCTTCGAAGGAAAGAGTATGCCAGGCAAAAATATATTCAGGAAAAAGGTCAGGTAGAAATGGCACACGAAGAGTTTCATAAAAAGATGGAAGAACATCAAAAACTAGCAGAACAAAAAACAGCGAAGAAGAGGGCCAAAAGGATCAAGAAAAAACAAAATCAATTGAAGAAAAAGAAAGGTGAGACAGCGGCACCAGCTAAGAATGATTCGAATAGCAGTAGTGAGTCTAGCAGCTCATCTGAAAATGAAGATACTTCCAAAAATGTAGAAACAGTGACTAATCCTCAACCTGAAAAACCGTCAGCTCTACTACCAGAAAACGTTGATGCTAACGAAAGCAAAACGTAAAAAATAAGTGAAACATTAACATATCTACATAATAAAACAATTTTTCTACGCACATTTCTACTATATTTGGCTGTTTCCTGGCAGCAAGGGAGTATTGATGCATTAATTACTGATATTTTATTAAGCACTTCGTGACTACTGTTTAAGACAGTTATTGATTTCTTTTATTAAATACCCCATGTACAATGAAATAAATATAATTCCTATTTAAAATCGAACAATACATAAACACTTCATTCTTATTCTAAATATAGTTTCTTTCGCTTATTCCCATTCTTTCTGAATTCGGTCGTAGTCAGCTTCCGGGATAAACGGTGTATCAATTTGCCTGTTCAAAGAAATGATTTACGTTACTTTTATAACTTGTCATGGTTCGAATTTATAAAGTATTCAGTTAACTATACTTTGCAAATGAAAATTTTGTTCATACTTAATCATATTATCCCCGCAGTAAATACATTCTGAAGCTATTATATCATCAATATCCGATTTAATTTGATCCCTTGCGCTTATCACCGTCGATCCTGTAGACATCACATCATGCTTCCCCGACACTTCGCTTAACTTTTTCTACAAATTTAAGATGCATAAGGTCAATTCGCTTTGAGTTGAACCATTAAACTACCAAAAGTGTATAATGTGCTAATAGCAATCAGGTAACATTTTTAAATACAACCCATTAACTAATTTACTGAATAATAGCAGAATATTTACATAGAAATAACAATATATATCAAATCACCTGGAATTCAGTTAATCGTGCTTTTCGAGGTTGGCTTAACTGTGGGATTACTTCCGACAAAAGACACTCCGCATGGAATTGGTGTCCACAAGGAAAAACATAAAAATTTTTAATGAGGAGCGGAACACCACATAATGTGCACTGATCCGTCGCACGTACTATGGCACACCTTTTAATTGAAATTTAGACAATTTTCCATTGAGAATATGTGTTGCAAGCTCGCAATAATTATGTTATTAAAGATCGTATGAGTACAGATAATTACATAAATAATACAGTAGAAAGTAAAGGAGAAAGACACAAATACGAACCTGTTCCGTACTTGGGAAATTTCTTCACGGATGACTTCTGCAGACTTGGTAGCTTCTTCCATTTCATCTTTAAGTCCTTGAATGTGTTGATTGTATTCTTGGAGAGAAGCGCAAATGGCATCTTTGAAATGGTCTATGGTAACGAAATTGGGGAAGAAAGGCAAGACATCTTCAATTTTAAGTAGATCACACAGATGGAGAAATTTCATGGCTTGCTGAATGTCATTCTTTTCTTTGACTACGTGCTTGGCAATCCTTAGCCAGAGTTTCTTTCTTAGCTCTTGATCATGCTCCGGAACATCAGCAACCCTTTTTGCTAATTCTAAATCAACCTGAACAGCTAACGAAACTGCTTCTTCGTACAGACCCATAATAGTATACAAATGAATGGTGGGATGATCTAGCTTCTTTTCTAAACACATCATTAACGCGTACTTGGGATCATAGTGCACTTGTGTGAGCTCTGTTCCTTGCAATTCCAAATAATCCATGATGTGCTCGGGTGGGTAGAAGTGTATGTAAAGGGACATAAGATAATCGTGCACACACTCGTCTCTTATTTTCAGCACATTCACACAATGCTCCAAGTATCTTGTAACTTGTCGGGCCTGAAAATACAAGGCAACATGTAATAATATCGTCTGTGAAGAACCAAAATGACCGATATCCAATTTAAGCTACAATCAAAATGAGCTATGTCATAAAAACAAAATGAGAAACATGCGTAAAATGTTAATTAG